>OZ037782.1:33921529-34049029 GCA_964035525.1 Porites cylindrica | reverse complement strand
ATATTTTTTCCCCGCGTCGCGCGTGTCTGGCGATCCTCCCTCGCTTTGCGCTTGTCTTCGCTCGACTGAAAAACGCGAAAAAATAACGTAAATTTTTGTAGTCTGATCAAGTACAAGGTCCTGTTTTGTTTGTTTTGAATTTTTTCCTATACTGATGGAAGACTGTACACTGAGTTGACACACACATGACGACCCTCGTCAATATGCTGGTGTCCGTCTCGGGTTACCGGTCCTTTCAATACAAGTTGATTCGTTTGAGGTCTAAATAGCTCCACGTCCTTGGCTTAAAGAACGAAGGTATTAACTATAATGTTTTTCTTGTTCACTTGCAAACTATACTTGAAGTGAACAAAATGTTTGTGCAATTTCACTGCTTGAGTTTGTATCGAAACGACTGGTTTCCCCGTCTCGCACAAAAAGCTCCTGGAGACTTGGCGAAGTGTTTATTTCGAACAAGTTACGCATTTGAAATGCGACAAGTATACAAGTATGCTGTGAAATAAATCTACATGGAGAATTTTGTTAGAGATGAAATTAAGAATCTGACTTACTTGTAATCCTTCTCCCAGAACTTTAAAGAACGTAAAAGAATGTAAAAAGCGTAGGTGATAAAATTAACATTTTCCGCTTCTTTCCCGCCAGGAGTTTGCTGAAATTTTCATGCGCTATCAGTAATGTGCACAGCGCCGTTGCTGAATTTTGAAAAAACGCCCTCACGCAAATTGCAATTAAAAAAGCAGCTGCAGTTTGTAAATATGCTCTTTTTGATTTTAGGGTTATTAGTTTAAAATACAATTAAATTGATTTGGCAACCCAGAGTTTGAAATCCACACAAGTAATATAACATCAAAACAAAAACTTTATCCCAGCGGAAAGGAAAAATAAAACAAAATTAAAAATTAGCAATAGTTTTGCAGAAAAGCCCTAACATTGGCTCCATAATCAATATGGCAGATGCAGCTGGGCACGAGATAATAATCGTTGACGTTAGGCTGCGTACAAACGGACGCAATAACTCCCAACACTGCTGCGCCAACAATGCTAACCCGAAACCTGAGGTAAACAACTTTTCACGGAGAGCAGAAAAACTTGGGCAGTATAGCAAACAATGTTTCACGTCTTCAATAGATGCATCGCAAAGAACACAGGCAGATGAAGGAAAGCAATTTTCTGAAAAAGGTGATAATTTAAGGGACTAAAATTAAGTCTCAAACGAGTGTGAAAAATTGACGCTGAATGATCCCCGATATAAAACAGATAGCTGCGGGATTGAAAATGCAGGAATTTTAAAAGGTTGCGCTTGAACCTGAAGAAGACCGGAAGACCGTTCCATTCTTGAATCGATGAAAAGAGAAAGATTTTTTTGTGCCTCTCAGTACGAACGAAGGGGAAGCAGAGATTATTGGCAGAACGGAGACTATAACCAGATCTTTCAGAAACGAAATTAGGACATTAATCATAACTATAACAAAATTCTCAAATCTGATTGGCTATCAACTGCCCTGATTTCAGCCTTAATAGGACAGTTAAATATAACAGTACGCGTCATGCCTAAGTAATTGGACTGTACACGCCATCACGCGCGCTCTTAAATGGCCTTTTTTCACTGCTGGCAAAAAAAAAAGGTCTTGGAATTTTTAGTGTTTTGATTTAAAAAAAGAGCCTTATATATCACAAATTTTGTTAAAGTTATGATTAATTGGTAACAGAACTTCGTGTCGTCCAATTCGGTCTGTTATCATACTAGTGACTAAACAAATCGGACGACCGAGTTGGACTCCACTCAGTCCTGTTACCATTACAAATCGCATAAATAAGGAGGGGCAAACTTATGTACCATTTTGTACATCAAACCAAGTTGATGAATTTTTCTTCTAACACTAAGTTCAACACAAGAAAGTTCATTTAATAGAGATACCCTGTTTGTACCTTTTAAAGCACCGGTTACAACCCTTGCGCCCTCTATTTGTAAGCTTTGTATAACAAATTACTATCAGATTCAGAACATCCATCCCAAACCACATCAGCATATTCTAAGGATGAACGCACCAAGGATTTGAATAAAACTTCAAGTGTCTAACGGCTCAAATTGTCTTTCAATGGCTTTAGGAGGTTTAACTTTTCGGAAGCTTTTTGATGAATTTTTAATATATGGGCTCGCCAAGATAAGTTAGAAGACAAGGTCAAACCAGGATGTTCATGAACTGTCACATCCTCAATAATACTATTGTTCAAAATCAAAGGGGGCTGCAAAGGCTTATCTCTTTTTGCCGAAAAAACAACTGATTTAGTCTTTGATTCATTCATAGTCACCAACCACCGTTTAGCCCAATCAGATATTGATGTCAAGCCATGATCAAGTCATGATGTTTGTTATAGCTTTATAAATATGAGAAACACCTGTCACTGAAATGCAAACTGCAGAAAGATGACGGCGAGCCATTTCACCGCCGATGGAAAACAAGAAAAATATGAGGAAATATTTTGCTCGTTAGAATTAACCAGAGGAATGCATAGCCAGTTCATCTTTCTATTAGTGCTAAACACAATTCTGTCGGTCACCGCGTTTCTCGGCAATACTCTGATCTTACTAGCCCTCAAGAAAGAAACATCTCTTCATCCACCATCTAAACTCTTGTATCGTAACCTAGTCGCAACTGATCTCTGCGTTGGTGTCATTGTGGAACCTTTGAGTGTTATTTCCTTGATTGCTGCTATAACTGGACGATGGAACATTTGTCGGCATGCATTTCTGGCAAATTATATCACAGGTTATATATTGTTTGGGGTGACTTTGTCAACTATAACGGCGATCAGCTTGGACAGACTTCTGGCGCTTTTGTTGGGGCTTCGATACAGACACTTTGTAACCTTGAAGCGGACATATCTAGCTGTAACTGCTCTATGGATTGTGCCTGTTGTCTGTACAACAATGCACTTTTGGAATCACCAGATAACCGCATGGTACAGTTCTATGCTTATATCATTTTCCCTGGCCTTGTCAACTGCCTTTTTCGCAAAAATTTTTCACGCTCTGCGTCATCACCAAATTCACTGGCAGAACCAAATACACCAAGGACAGTCCAGCGAAGCAAATCTACTGAACATGGCGCGCTACAGAAAGGCAGTATCGAGTGCACTGTGGGTGCAGTTTGCACTAGTTATTTGCTATCTGCCGATAAGCATAGTGGAAGCTTTGACAATTCAAGGATTGTCCCCAACTGTTGTCATTGCTAAGGAGTTTGCAGGGACTCTATTCTACCTAAACTCAACATTTAACCCGATATTATACTGCTGGAAGATGAACGAAGTTAGACAAGCGGTCAAAGGAATAATTGGAGAACTTGGGTGTTTATTCTGTCTGCGTTGTTTAGTTTGTTAGTTGCTGTCAGCGCGTACAGAAGACGACAGCTTGAGCCTCCAGGACGGCGACGTTAACGAGAAAGACAAAAAGGGATGGGCTTTAGTTTGGTTTCTGGATAATCGCCCTAAAAGCAAGGTCCTTGTTCAGGCGGCAGAGACGATGCCATGCGTGCCGATTCGCAAAATAAAGACGATCGCAATCGCCTGAGTAGACCATAAGGCTATATATTCATTGGCTGGTGGCCATGCAATCGTCCGGGGCTTAAACAGTAGTTTTATAATCGCAGCGCAATTCGCACCAATACGTTTAGACTTAACAGAACAAACTGGAAGTTAATCAGTATACGGTGATGCTACAACTAATTCCAACATAGGGATTATTTCAATTTAGCAGCCATGTCCGTGTGAGATTCAAGAACGAGCTTAAAGCTTAAAGAACGAAAATATTAACCATACTGTTTTTCTTGTTCACTTGCAAACTATACTTGAAGTGAACAAAATGTTTGTGCAATTTCACTGCTTGAGTTTGTATCGAAACGACCGGTTTCCCCGTCTCGCACAAAAAGTTCCTGGAGACTTGGCGAAGTGTTTATTTCGAACAAGTTACGCATTTGAAATGCGACAAGTATACAAGTACGCTGCGAAATAAATCTACATCGAGAATTTTGTTACAGATGAAATGAAGAATCTGACTTACTTGTAGTCCTTCTCCCAGAACTTTACAGGTCGAACGTATGAAGTAATGAATATGGCGCTTCCTAGGAAAGGATTCAATGGTGCAGACACGATTGAAGACACTAAAGCTTGAAAAAACAGCATGGCGGAGTCTGAAGTCAAGTAGTCAAGGAAACAGGCACATTCAGATTAACTTTAACCAATCACGACAGACCTAGGCAATCGAATGAACCAATCAGAACAAATGGCGAAAGCGCCCAGCCAGCAAAAAGCGCCGGAAACACGAGCTGGCAATCATGAGAGCTTTGAAATTCAAAACTTATTTGGCCAATCAACAACCTAGATAATCCAATAAGCCAAAACGAGAGCTTACAGCCGCCACCAGGCGCGCGAAAAAGACGAGTAAGCAAATCAAGAGTGCTTTGAATTTAAGAATAACTTTGGCCAATCAGAACAGACTTTGACAATCCAATGCGCCAATCATAACTCAAAGCGGAAGTATACAACCGCTTGAATAGCTTAAACAGCTTGAGCCCAAGAGGGTTGAGTGTAGCTCTGAATAAAAGCTGTTGGTGCTGGTGAATGACGTTTGAGGCACTCGTACCAAACGTCAGTGTGTCGTTCAAGTGAAGCAAATTAATCGCAAGGCTGGCTCTAAAGGATAAAGCCACCAATAGGCCAATATTTCAACGGGTTACCGATGGTCTACAGGACCAGCGCCAAACCGAAGGATACAACACCTATTAAACTTTAACGTAAACATAAATAGTTAATAGAGAGGTTACGCATCACGTTTACGTCAAACGTCAAACCTGTACCAGGTGACCAAGTTTCCTCTTTACTTGTCTTTTACTGTTCATTATTTCTGCACATAAATTAGTAGTTTCACGCAATTTTTTATACATAAGAATTGTCTTGAGCTGTTTTCATCTGCTCATTTTCTATTGAGAAATTCTCAACTTGAATCTGACGTTTGCCGTTTGCCGCATACGTGATGCTTAAACTCTCTAATGGTCCACCAGTGCGCATGACAAAAATGTTCCTTAGTTTAAACCCTTCATATTTATCTTAAAGGATACGAGGAACACTAAAAGGCTGTGCGAACGCGTGGAATGCAGAGCCCCACGTGATCTGCCAAGGCGCTATATACGTCACCACGAAACGAACCTTTAGGATAAGCTCATATAACTGCAATAGAAACAAAATACTAAATATCAGCCATGTGGAGGTCGCGCGTGGGACGGACGCCCGGAGTGTTGTGCGAACTGCGGTGATATTGTTGCAAATAGTTATGGTGAGTCCTGGGACTCATATTGTGAAAAATCATGAGTCCCAGTCCATAACCAATGAGTCACTGTTCGAAAAAAAAGGAGTCACGCTTGGGCCTTTATGTAACTAGACAGTTAATCTGGAGACAGACGCCAAAACTCTTTACTACACTTCACTGAATTTAAAATATAGTCCTTTCATAAATCTAAAGCACAAAAAAGAGTACGATAAATTGGTATCTTTAAACAACAGCCCCAGAAAGCAAACGAACAGGATATTCTACCAAAAAATCGTCAAACCGATCGATCGTTCTTTGCGTCCTACGGAACGCATGCCATGAATTATTTTGTGTCTTTGGGGATTTTATGCGTCTGGGACGCAGGACACAGAGGTAGCAAAATCACTGGAACTGCACTATGGAACCACACCACGGTGAGGCAAAATGACTTTCGCATTATGTTTATGACGGTTTGTATTCAGTGGGATTCTATTTACCATGAGGGGAAAACAGGAGCAAATGGGTCTAAAATATATAGTGCCGAGGTGAATATTTCTTTAGACCTCCCTCTCCGTCCTCGGAAACGCTTCGCGCTAGAGCAAAGTTTTGTTGAAAAATGGCGACAACAAGTGTGCAGTATCAGTTTTCAAACACTTAAACCAATTCCTGTCAACTTACATCAGCAGGGTAGAGGTAATGTTTTAAACTTTAAACAGTTAAAATTACATCCTTAAGCTTTGAAAGGGGGGCGTGGGGTATCCGGTAATCCGGCCGGAAACTGAACCGGGGCCTAACGCTCTGAAGTCTCAGAGTCAACCAGTTTAGCTAGCCAAAGTGATAGGCAATTTAGAACGACTAAGAGATTTGACTTAACGTGTTTTCGCGTTTTCTCCAAAATAGACAACTCGGAGAGCTTCATTGAACTTTTGAATCACCAGAAAAGTTAGCCCTGTTATCTTTATTGGAGGAGATTAAGCCCTCTCCCATCGCAAAATTATAAAACTATAACTATTTGTTAACCTGTTCCGCCACTACGATATTCTCGCTAAAACTCGTAGCAGAATGACGACGGGTATAACGATTTCCCGCCAAAATGACGTGGGTTCACGCGAGGGCGCACTACTTAGTATTGAGAAAATCCAGTACTCGTAGGCGTCCTCGTTTAAGAATCTAACTATCGACTATTAACTCAAATGACAAGCGTAAAATGACTGTGGTACTAAGGCGACCAGTCTTTGCTTCCCACTCACCTTGCTGATAAATATGGACATAAAGAAATAGTCCACAACAAAAGTCTCGGACGAGTGACTGTAGTCAAAGTGAAAGAAGAGCACTGTCCATAGAAGCACTATATGCTGACGAGAGGGATCTGAGAACGATGAACGAAGCAGCTTCAACCCCATGATACAGATGACTGCTGGGCCACCACTGAAACGTAACAACAGATCATTTTTAGGCTGAAAAAAATCGAAATATATCCTGTACACGCTTTGCTATGTAGCTTGGAAATGTGAATAAATTGTGTTGCATTACATAGCATTGCATTGCATTCCATTGTATTGTGTACAACATAAAGAACAACAGCCAAAACAGATATAAAAATTCTCAACCTAGAGACCAGTGTTTCGATTTCCCACACTAGTAGACAACACCCAATAGAGAAAAAGCTGACACAATATTTCACTTACTAAGGGCCAAAGTTCTCGACAATTTTGCTGGCATTTGATGTAAGAGCACTCAAGAACACAGCAGGATATATTATGTTCCTTTCGACAAAGTTCATCCAAACATGTACCCACTCATGAACCATTATCTTTGCTGCCGCTGGAAAGAAAAACAAAATGATTGGTTCGATGTGTAAGCTGATAATCAGTTAAATAGTGGAATGTAAGTCCTCTCAATTTCTAGCCTCGTCCCAGGTCAATTTGCGCTATACCCTCGATGTTGTAGGTTCTTCGCAAACACGTTGCATGCGTTTAAGTTGCACAGTGTAAACATTTGACTGAGCTATCTCCCTCCTAATCTCAACATTCAATTATTTGCAGATTCTGTGACTGGAAGTCTGATCTGTATTATACATCTGGAAGTTAACTGTTGAGATAAAGGCTCTGGGCGATTTGTGAGGCTCGAAATATGGCACAATCAGATAATGCGAACAAACAGTGGAACAACACGCATCGAAGTTATTGTTCCTAATCTAAAATGGCATTGGGTAGCCTGGTTTACAGTCATCCTGCATCAACTGTCAAGCGAACCATCAATGCTGTCGTGCTCGGTTCCAAGCCCCGTCCGCTTACTTAGTTGAGGGGTCGCATCGGGATTGAGGTCTGGATCTTTCATCGTCATGCGGGACAAAGTACGGTCATGTGCTCTAAGAACACGTGACAAACGCACGCACGTCCGACGAGGACGTCAGAAGAATATCGAAGAGTTCGGTCCCAAGAAATTTTGGCCAAGTCTACTATTTTCTACATTGAGTTTCCAGTGCAGTTATTAAGCTTTATAGTAAACTGGTGACTTTTTTTGTGCTACAAGCACTACCATTTTGCTAATTTACTGGTACCAACCTTTAACGTCATATTGGTTATACTCTCGGCTGCGTAAGAAGGGTCTGGCAAAACACAACCAGGGTAAAGGCTTATGGAGCTGCGGCCACAGATAATGATTAAGGATTCCCAGAAAGCCAGCCACAGCATACAGGACATAACTCACATAAGGCTACCGAGAAATAAAACAGAGCTTGCGTTGAATCTCTTAAGGGTCTAGCTACTAAATGGAGAGCAGGGGTGGCGCAGTGGTGAGAGCACTCGCCTCCCACCAGTGCGGTCCGGGTTCAAATCCCGGCGTCGACGCCATATGTGGGTTGAGTTTGTTGTTGGTTCTCTCCTTTCTCCGAGAGGTTTTTCTCCGGGTACTCCGGTTTTCCCCTCTCCTCAAAAACCAACATTTCCAAATTCCAATTCGACCAGGAATCAGGTAGACGAAGAACCACTTTGTGGATGTGCTACCTTCAAATCGTTACTTATTTTATTTATTTATTATTTATGTAACGTTACAAAGTTTCTTCTCTATCTGCACTTTCTCACCGGAAATTGCACTGTAATGAAGCCTATGACGTCGAGAACAAATTCAGTGCGAGACCCCAAGAAAGGAAGGTCAGGTAGGAGGGGCGATCACACTTCATACTGTTACCTTATTACATCTCCCTCCTCCGTGGAAGCCTCTTTGTAGGGAGCTTAAGCAACGACGACGGCGATGTCAACGAGAACGGCAAAAAAGCAACAGGTTCCGATTGGCAAAACCACAACTTTGCACGTGCATCACGCTTTTTTGTACATTTCTTACCCGTCGTTTTACGACTACAACATTAAAGTGCCAAATTTCACGTTTTGTCGAGGACGGGAACTCAAGACAACAACTTCTTATTCTTTTCCTGAACTTTGATACAGTCCTTGAGAATTCAACTCCAAACGAAGTTGCCAACATTTGACGAACTAAACAAGATGGAATAAGGCGCGATAAAGTTTGAAGAAGTGCGACTTCACTTTTTAAGTGACGTTTTCGCAGCCGCCGCCATCGTTGATGCTTAAGCTCCATTATGTTGCAGGGAGGCTGGGGAGAGGGAAAAAGCGCGCGGGGGACGATGGGAAGGGAAAAGAGAAGAAGAGAGGTTCCCGCCTTTCCCCTCGTCCCATAGTCCAACGCGGGCTATTTATAATCATTTCTATTTTCACTGGAATACCCAGCGAGAGCCTCTGCATATTGTTACATTTACTTATAACCTTCTTGAAAAGCAATGTGAAAGAATGCGAAGTGGCCATGAAGAGCACTTCTTTGCTTTCCTGTTTTCTGGTAGACATATATGGCCAAGTTGAGGTGATAGCTTATTTCTAATCGATCAAAAAACGGTTTCATACCTGGAGGGCAGTGAACACTGTACTCAAATGAATAGCAAAGACAAAAATCAGAATCAATATACAGCACACCACATCATTCTGTAAACGTTTTGCCTGAAAAATTAAATTAAAAAAAGGATAGAGCGCATTTCAATATCTTAATGCAGCCTAAATTTTAAATATTAGAATCGAGACGAACAATTTACTTACAAGACGTATTAAATAGAGATCCGATGTTCAAACTCGTTCCCTTGGGGCGCTATCCATTTTGGCAAAATTCCGGTTTGACCGGAAATTTTCCGGAACAAACAGACGACCTTCCGAGGCACTCCACTTTTTCCGTTCCAACCGGTTAGAACAGAAATTCCCGTTCCATTTTTGTAATTCCTAATACTTATCCACTGGATAGCGATTTATCCGGAGGATAGTGCTATCCAGCATTTGAACAAGAGTTTTAAGGAAGGAATTTGTCAACAAAATGAACTTACCACAGTTGCTCTAAGTTTTTCTGGCAGAGGGTCGACGAAATCTTCGTCGTTTTCATTAACGGCCTCTTTGCCGCAGGCTTTCCTTAACACTGATCTAAACAAAAAAACAAACAAGGAAAACAAAAAGAAACAAGAGCTAAACAAAACTTTTTATTGACTTTACAGTTTCCACACCCCACCAAACCCTTGCCTTAATTCTTCAATCAAGAAATGCTAAACTTGTTAACCAGTTTACTTCCAGAGTCAATGACAAACCTTGTGATTTGAGTGTGTGGATGAAATCCTATGGTTTCAATTTCAATTCAAATGAAACCTCTTCAGCAGTACTTTCACATGGTACTATTTATTTAGTATGTAGCTCTAACTTTTGAATCTGTGGATGAAATCCTATGGTGTTACCATTCAAATGGAACCTCTTCAGCAGTACTTTCACATGGTACTGTTCATTTAGTATGTACTTCTAACTTTTGAATATGCGGATGAAATCCTATGGTGATACCATTCAAATGAAACCTCTTCAGCAGTACTTTCACATGGTACTATTTATTTAGTATGTGGTGCTAACTTTTGAGTCTGTGGATGAAATCCTATGGTGTTACCATTCAAATGAAACCTCTTCAGCAGTACTTTCACATGGTACTATTTGTTAAATAACATTTTACAAAATGAGATTTGGAAATTTTTGGTTGGACTTTGACCGACTTTGATCACATGTGCGGAAAGAAAGGGTTAACGACAAAAGCTATAATTCACCCATACCATGTTCTTACCTTAAAACAGTTGGATCACTGGCGCTACGACTGAGATGATAAGAGATGGCTACAAGCAGACCACTGAACACTGAAAACAGTACATGCTGACCTCCTTCGGCGCCATTCTACAACGTAAAACAAACTTGATATGACCTGATACTAAGGCAATACTAACAGTACTACTGAGCAAACTCTCTTGAAAGCAGAGACCCCGGCACGATAAACACCACTTTAATACTGAAAAAATATATATTTTGCCTGATAAGAAAATAAAGCTAAAAAGAACATTTCATGGTAAAAAAAAACAACAACAAAAAATGCTTTTGCGCGCCACCATATTGAAAATTCCTGACTTTGTTTCCGCTGTATTTATAAATGTTATTCTGAAAGAAAAAACGGCAACAACCTTACGACGTCAGTGAAACTGAAAATCGATATTCTCACCGGTTTTCTCTTCAAAATGCAAAAGCCAAAAACGGATTATGCATGCCAAATCGACAACGATCCAAACAAAGGGCACCCCCAAATTTTTCTGGCTTGTTTAAAAACAATCCCACCTATTTCCCAAAACGTAACATCAATGTGTAATTAGAGCGGAGGTTCTTAATATAATTTCGTTCCTTCATGTATTTCTCTGTAAACTCTTCAAAAAACACCTACCGGTAGACAGATGGTTCTAAGACCGTTTCTCGTAAAGAGACTTGTATTGCAATGAAAACGATGATGTAGCAAGCAATAAATAACATGGGTTAATCTTATTTCAAGTATTGCTCACGAAGACAAATTACTTTGGTATTGGCGCTTACCAGCATTGCTCCATAGCAGAACCCATACAGAAAGCCGACGGCTAAAATATTGCGAAAAAGGCTCCATAAAGCACCTCTCAGACTTGTTATAGCTAAAAACAATAAAACATTGTTAAATGTATCAACTGTGATAAACAAATTGCGCTGTCAAATACATGTTTCACAAACTGTAAACATCAGTAATTATCAATATACGTCTTCATGAGACGCAGCCGAACAAGTTTCTTTGACTGATAAACAGCAAAATAAACTTGGTCCCATGGCCAATCGTAATAACGTATTGTCAACAAATGCACTAATTCTTAATCCACGCTAATGCCATTCTTAACGATTACAGATTTCAATGCCACAAAGGCAGTGCCAGACCTTAAAAAGCAAAAATGCATTATCCAGTCTAGATTTCATGGTAGCCATGTTTCTGTCTTCAGCTGATTCTCTTTATGTTGCACTTTTTAGGTCCAGTCACCTGTTCTAAATTTTCCTGAAATAACCCCAGAGGGAGGGGGCGGGAGTTAAACAGTTAGAGTGACAAATAACCCTAGAGGGAGGGGGTGGGACTTAAACAGTTAGTGACCAATACAGATAGAGGGAGGGAGAGGGGGGTTTACTGTTAGAGTGACAAATAATTTTGCCATAACTCGGTCTCAGAATGAGAGAATAGAAGGATTTATTTTATCCACTTTGAAATCACTGGCGATCCTACCATTTCCTCCAAAAACATGCATGTCCAGCTGCTCAAGAGCGTACATTAGAAATGTGTTAACTTGAGGCAACAGGCCAACAAGAAAGATCAATGGGAAACCAAGTATAAAACCTGCAACGAAACGAACAAACCTATCTTAGTTAAACTGGACTGGAGCAGTTGCTGTTTTGCCTTCTAAACCAATAGAGTTAAACAGGTTGTACCGTTGTAGATTATTTCAGGGAAACAAAGTATTTCAAATCGTTTATTCAATCAATTTTTTAAGCGATAAATAAGGACTGTTGAAAACCAATTAGATTCGAGCATTTGACACCACTAGAGGTATATATTAGTCAGCATAAAGGTTCAAAGGTTTCAAGGTTTGTTTATATTGGAAAGTGCACTTAGCTTATCCAGCTAGTTTACAGGCACTCCACTCAAATACCAGTATTTAGAAACAAATAATTCAAATACAACATAACAGAATTAAAAACCCCAACTGGCAGGAGGCAACCAGCAGACCATTTTCGACATATTAAAATTCATACTTGGCTCCGAGGCTTGGGGGAATAAAACAAGATGACTTGTTTTATTCCCCCAAGCTTTGCAGCCGAGTATGAATTTTACTGATACTGTATATCGGAATTGGTCTGTTGGCTATTTACAAGCGTTGCCAAGGATTTGAACTCGAGACAATCGAAAACAAATCCAGCAAGTAGCCAGAGCGGGACTCGAAACCGGGACTGCCTGATTGCGAGTCCGACGCGCTGACCACTCGCCCACGCTGCCTCCTTAAAAGCATCGTTCTATTGTTCGCCACTTTAGAAACTAGAAGGAAACCAGAACGAGTTAATTGTCACAAAGACTTGTGGGATCGTTCCTGAGGACGCACCAATCAGCTATTGGCCAATTTTTTTCCCTGTCCACAGTAACACTCCCAGAAGTCTTTGCGAAAGTTAACTCGACCCAGTCTCCGTCTCATTTCTAAAGCGGTGTATTGTTTATGTTTGTTTACAGCTATTTTTAAAAACCAGCACGGAACCTGCCTGTAGTTACATCGCAGATACATAAAATGCAAACTAATGCACAAACAAAGTCTCGGGTATAGTTCTCAGTGCTTGAGTATTACTTACCGAGCAGGAAATCTCTTGCATAGGAGATCGTGGAATTAGTAGCAAACGGAATGCCATACACGGTAAATGTTGATACGTCAGTCTTCTGTGCTTTATCCAAGACAAGGATACAGATAGCTAAAGCACAGAAGTATGTGGGCCGGCTAAATACAATCATGTGATTGTGACCCTGTAATAAGACAAGAACTATCTAGCGTTAATACTCTGACTGAACCATTATTTAGACGACGGAGAATTCTTAAACTAGAAAGCTCAGAAAAAATTCCGAGCTCCAGGTGAGAATCGTTTTCACGACCCGCCGAGTTCTAATTCGGACGCTCTAACCACTGAGATACTGAAGGTTCGATGGCGAGCAGGGTCGAAAATTTAATTATAGCTACGCCAGTCATATTATGTGCGGCTTGCAACTGACGTCCAGGAAGTGAAAATTGTATACAGCGCACGAGTTGGGGATTACTGATTAAGGAAACAAAGTTTGAAAATTGACAACCGGAAGTTAATCTTTTCTCTCTTCCAATGCTCTGACCGATCGATAACCTCAGGGTACTTTAAATCAAACATACATGTAAGCTATCAAATTCTTTGTGGCAGATGGAAACGTTCCATCAAGCAAATCACACAAATTATCAGGTTTACTACTCGTAACGAACGGGAAAACAGCTCAACTCGTTATTCCTCGAAAAACCAACTTTTACAAGCCCGGGTAGCACTTCAGGTTGATTTTCATATGATGGTTACGATCGCTAAAAAAATCTAGCCATGGTAGCGATCTAAGCTATCGTTTTTCCAGGCACATCCGTCATTTTGAGTCTATACTGGCCAACTACATCGAAAGGTGTCAAAAACCGCACAAGGATAATATAAGATTAACAAACAAACTTACATGAGTTGGAGAGGCAGCATCAGGCTGAACACTCTGTAAAAAAAAAGCAGAGATGCACATAGTAAGTATACCAATGCAAGAAAATCAACCTTGTTTTAGAAAAGTGACGTCAAAACCATTGGCGATTTTCTACCGTTTTTCGGTCGTCTGTTGGCCGTTTGTCAAGCAACTGTTGGTCAAGTGCTGGCCTACTGTTTGCCAACACTTGGCCAAGAGTCAGCGTGACACTGGCCCTAATGAAGCGCTGCAACTCGTGTTTCAACATACAATATAATCAGATAAAATCAGGAAATAATTATCTTCTAACCTTAATGAGGGTAAACTGACATCCAGCCAGAACGAAACAGAACACAAAAATCCAGAAGTCTTTATAAAAATCGGACAGCAAAAGCCAGTACCCAAGGACTGCCACCAAAATAGCCAACAGTACTGATACGACAGCTTCTATCTTGTGTTTGTTTCTTCGAAGGAGAAAAAAAAATTAATGTCATGGTAATGCAAGATATCGCTCATTGTAGCTTGCGTACAATAGGTTAGTTTATTATCCGTTCAAAATATTTCGCCGCTTCCGATTGGCTCAAATCTTTCGGCTAATTCTTCAAAACCAGCTAACGTTGAGCAAATTTGGAAGACGATATAAAATGACGTCAATAGTACAGGCTACAGTCAGAAAAAGCCACGGTAACCGCGAAGTCCTGGGACTAGGTTGCGTTAGTTCAATGGCCAAAAGCTTTGGTAGAGCTGGAGAAAACGGCGGAAAATTTTACACGTTTTGCGAAGAAGAAATAGCCGAACTTCTGCCTAAAAACATGGCAAAAACAGCAAAAGTACAACTTCACGGATGACAACTGCTGAGAAGCGTGACGCACGTGCAAAGTTGTTGTTTTACCAATCTAAACCTGTTGATTTTTTGCCGTTCTTGTTGCCGTCGCCGTCGTCGTTGCTTAAGCTCCCTACGCATCAGTTATTGAGTCCGCCATATTTTCAATTTTATTCTAACCACTGAAACCTACCTGTCCATAAGAGCTAACAGAGCAAGTCGATCAAATTTGATTTTCATAAACTTTCCAGGAAGAAGCTGAAATTTGAAGTAGTGTGGTCTCGGCTTTTCAGTCACAGACGTGGGTCGAGGGAATGGAATACTGACTGTCTCCTGCCATCGAGCGTGTGATGAGCTACGACGTGCAGCTGACGGATGAGACTGGAGGTATGCTGACAAACCTGTATCAACAACTACAGTCGATGCCGAGCTGCTTGTCTCCCTAAAATCACAAATTGAACATGGCGTTAAAGATAGCCTGCCAAGCAAGCGTTTCCATGCAGTTTTGGAGCGCGAGAAACGCGTGAAAAATGGTGTGAGTAAAGAGCGGATAGGGGGTTTGTCTGCAAGCGTTTCCTTCCTTCCTTCCCCTCCTTCTCCCCCCTCTTTCATTTTTTGACTCTCTTTCCATTTCTCGCGCGGCCAAAACCGAGAATCCCATTCCTCGGTCTTTCTTTGCTCCGAAACCAAACGGAAACGCTTGCTACGCAGGCTACGTGAAAGATAGCAGAGAGTGGCGCGGAATAGAGAGGGAAGGGTGCTCATTTGTCTTCGTCCTGCCCCCAATATCTGAACACGTTAAAGAATATGATCAATCATTCTTTAAGGAATTTCTAGATATGCTAAGCCAAAACTCAGGAAAAAAATAGGCTCTTGCACGTGAAAGGAGGCGCGAGGCAGTTCACTTCGACAGATTTTTGCAAAACTGTATCAAAACCTAAAGTTCAGGAAAAGAAAAAGGAAAGTCGTTGTCTTGAGCATGTGTCCACGTTCTCCAGAAAACACGAAATGAGGCAGTTTCACGTCTTACGTGCAGTGACGGCAAAGAAATCTACAAAAAAGCGTGATGCACGTGAAAAGTTGTTGTTTTACCAATCTAACTCTCTTTTTTGCCGTTCCTGTTGCCGTTCCCGTCGTCGTTGCTTAAGCTCTCTCTTATTTCAACTAAACCGTCGTGCGACATGATTTTGTCTACAGACTCAAAACTTAGGAAAGGAACATTTTAAAAGCAAGGGCCTTTTCAATACATGTACATGAACCACTTCGTTTCATTACCAGTTTAGTATATCCCTAAGCCGTGTGGGTGAATAACTAGTACTCGGCAAGATAGTTCTGTCCTGAACAAACACATACGTCTGCAAAACACCTGCAAATAGAAATATTTCAGTGAGAGGTTAACCTGGGAAAACAGCCGACATTTCGCGACGCCATCACTAGTTACCCCGCGAAATGGCGTCTGAGAAACGAGCGCAGAAATTCTATACTGATGAAACGTCGCTACCCAGATCTGGCTAGTGCTTCTGATAGGTTGAAGCATATTTTCAGCCAATCAGAAGCACCACCCAGATCTAGGTAGTGACGCATCGTCAGCATGGAATTTCTGCGCTTGTTACTCAGACGTCATTTCGCGAGGAAACGAGCGATGTCAGCTTTTTTCTCACGCTGGTGAGAGGTGTACTAGATTACAGACCTGCAAAACAGATTGTACTTCACCCCCCTTTAGTTGTATAAAGTGTATTACTATTCCAGACCTGGCTGCAAGTAATTTTTCTTTTTTGTCCAAGGTCACCGTTTAAGTCAGACAAAACAGAAAAGTCGTCGCACAATGTGTTTTACCATTGGGCAAACCTTCAGCCACAAAATGATAATCTTTGGTGTTTGATCTCTTCAGTCATCATGTCCAACCTCATGTAGCATTTCGTCGGACACGTCGTCTTTTACATGTATGCCTCTAGTTTGTTTTGTACTAATTGACTAGAAGTAATAAACAGTAAATGACAATTAAGGGGAAAACTTGGTCACGTGATACAAATTCACGTTCGCCGTTTGGCGTAAACGTGACTCTAAATCTCTCTGTTGGCCAGTTTTTTCCCTTGTTCTTAGTAACAGTCCCAGAATACTTTGCGAAAGTTAACTCGGCCCAGTCTCCCTCTAATTTCTGAAGTGGTGAATTGCCGCTGACCAGGCTTACCATTTTCATCCAAATAACTGTGTTGGGCCCCAGGTGAAGTGTCATCGTGTGACAGGGCCAGATGAGTTGAGGGTCCATCAGCTGAATGCAGCAGTTCATCAGCGTGTGCTCCTGAATCATGTAGTCTGCGCCTTCGAATTGCTCCTCCTGTTTCAGCTCTTCTCCTCCTCTGCAGACTTCTCCTTCTGCGCGCTAGTGATGATGAACGCTGCGCTAGTGCAAGGAGATCAGAGCTTTCTCGCCCTGATCCGTCAGGTTCTCCTATACTCCCTGTTTGTGCTACAGTTGATGCAGTGTCCTTGTTCATTGTGATGTTAACACTCACGCTGTCTATAGACTCTGGCTGCGAACTCGTTGAAGGGTTGTGAAAACGGCCTGAATCCTGCAGAGAAAGGGTGTCCAAGATAGAAGGAGTGTCCACTCCGACTCGAATCTGCCTTTCTTCTTCATTATCACCAGCGTCATTTGTTTCACGCACAATGTCAGAAATTGAGCGCATCCGAGGAACAACTGATTTTTCACTCTGCGACTCGTGCCGAGAAAGACTTGTCCCATCATACTCGGAGCCAGAACGGCTTCCAATGATGTCCGACATGGTCCCTAGCCTGGACCCAAATGAGATCCCTTCATTGATGTCCCCTGAGCTAGTCCCGGGATAAGGCGAGTCTGGCCTGCGGTTCTCCAGGGCTGAGACAAGAACCTGATATATGGCCCTTGTGCTGTTTGATCCATTCACGTTTGAGCCTTCACTTTTGGTCTGCAAGAGAAGGCCCCGTTGCGCTTCTTCATGAATCTTGTAAATGTCAGGAACAACAAGTCCAGGAACAGATCGTGACTCCATGTGGCTGTCCATTATTGGCAAGGGAAGTGTGGAAAGATCACTCAATGTGTCTAAACAATGACAGAAAGGACAAAAATTTAAATCAGAGGAGATCATCACAGTAAAATACACAATATATGCAGTTGCAAAGAGAAAGCATGAAAAAATTCAGGCTTGCCAGGATTCAAACCCTGACCTCTGCAATACTGGTGCAGCGCTCTAAGCTATTGAGTTGGAAAGCCAACTACTAGCTACAGTACTTTTCTTTGCAACTGTACATATTCAAGAATTCCTTTTTGTCACCACTCTTAATAGAGGATCATCCAGCAAAACTAACTAAAAACTAAGTGATCCATCACAAGTGACATACACTGTGGTAGCCTGAGAAAACAGCCAACATGTCGTGACGCAACAACCGTTTTCTTGCAAAATGATGTCTGATGAACAAGCACAGAAATTTCATACTGTGGACCAAAATGGACGAAAAAATAGTATGAATAATCGAGAAGTCTTGTTAGAAGTAAGAGGTCACCATAATAAATTAATTATTGCAGTACAATGTAACAAACACATCGGAAAAACATGAGATACATCACCTTTACTATCTGATTCCAAATCTGTACATGTCTGTTCCTGACTCGTATGGTGTTCAATTTCCCCACCCACCGCTCCCTCCAAAGTTTCATCTGAGTCCTCAGTTGGCATCTCTGTGGCTACAAAAGCAGAAGAGAAATGAAAAATTGACTGAATCTAAATGTGATTTAAAACAATGATTATTGGATGAGGGTTTAATGACAGTCAGAAGAATCAGGGTTGCAATACTGCCTCTTTTCCAAACATCTCTCTTGCAAAGTTGATTTGTGTACAAAGGAAGGCAGGAAGGAGGAAACGGGCCAGAAATGTCTTTGCCGTTCTTCTTCTTCCTTTCTGTGGTCCCCCATGCTTTGTCACCAGTCATCTGCGTTTCACACTCACCTTTGTTCATGACCCAAGTGCAAGAAAACAAAGCCCCTGAGGAGGTAAGGTCCGAGGCTGATAACAATTACCGAGACCTTGATTATTCCAGATAACACAAAAACTGAATCTAATTACAGTAGATCAGGTGTTTTCGCCCTTGTCTTAAGCAATTGCGGTGAACTAAAATGAGGTACATTGTATTGAACAACTCACCATTAACCTGTTCATGGCTTGTTTCTCTAGACTCTATTTGTCCACTTGGACTATAAAGGAGAAAAAAGGAATGTCACCAACAGTATTTAATTTATTTTTTCCACACTAACCAGTGCTATGGGATTTTTATACAAGAGAACCTTATGAGGAGAGGAGCCAATACAAATATGGTGTCTACTACTAAGGATAGCCTGTGTACAGATCCCCCCTCCCCTCAGGAAAAATTGGAGAAGGGCCCGTCTGTACACAGGTTAACTAAGGATAACTCCAGGCGGGGAATGGCCAAACAGTGAGAACACTGGACTTGCAATCTGGAGGCCCCAAATTCAAATCCTGTCCTGACCATTGGCTGGATTTGTTCTTGATAGACCCAAGTTCTACTCCTAAGCCACGCCTGTAAATTAATAGCCAACTGGTTTGCCTCTGGCCAGTTGGGATTCTAGTTGTTATGCTTATGTCAGTCATTTGTTTTAGTCCTTATTATTAAGCCACAAGGTACTGTAAACTAGTGATTACCAGTACCAGTAAAATATTGGGTCAGCCCTACAAAGTTCAAATTTTTAATGTTTGACTCAATCCAGACAAGACAAGGGAGTCTGGCTGTTTAGAGGGAGTAAACTGTAACCAGAAAAAAAAATAACAGTACCTTAGTCGAATACTATGTTCCAGTCTTTCAGTTTTCTCCAACTCATCAGCAAAACTGATCTGAAAAGATAAACATTGTTGCTTTGAACATAGTTTCTCTGGAGTCTGCTGTAACCCAGTGGTACAGCACCTGGACCAGTTACTAAATAGTCACAGATTTCGACTCCTGTTGGGTAAACTCACATTAAATTTATTTTCTAAGTGGCCTGTGTTACTGACTCAAAAAACGTACCCGCAATTACAGCCTTCCAAGTTGCGACCATTTTGGTGGCCATAGCACCTAAAATTTCAGAGCTGGCGACTTGACTTATAAAAAAAGTCTCCCTAAACCAAAAGAGGTGGTTGCCAAATGATGATAGAGCAAACACTTTAACTTGGAGGGTTGAATTATCAAAAAGGATGTTGTATATTTACCTTTTAATTACACAGTGCAGTTCTGAAGTTTAGACTGTGAAAAATTAAAATAAATGGCCACAAGGTTTTAAGGCCTGAGTGACTCCTGACCTGATGTGAAATTCTCACTATGATTGACAAGTACGAAAATGTCAAATTGAAAGGAGAATGAAACTTGAACAGACATTTTTATTTTACACACTCAGATATTTTCTGTTTGATCAGCAGCCATTACTGACCTCTTTCTCTTTTATTCTTTCACATCTTAATTCTACTTCAACTATTTCTTCATCTTCACATTCACCAAGATCTGCAACAGAACAGAAATAAATTGCTTTTGCATCCAGCAATCAACAAAATTGGTGATCCAGTGATACAATAATGCAGTGAGCTGCACATAAGGATGCAGCACGGCCGAGCTGTTAGACACTGGACTTGCAATTTGTAGGCTCTTAGTTCAAGTCCCGCCCTGACCGCCAACTGGATTTGTTCACCGTAGTCCCGAGTTCAATATTGCAGGCAACAAGAGGAGCCCACAATCCTAATCTCCAGGTTGCTATTACGCATGCGTCGCATGTATGTAGCCAGCATTCATTTGGACTTCCACTTAAAATGAATGGAATGCACAAAATGCAATTTGATCACACACGTTTGGATCTTCCATCACTTGTAATCTGATTGCGCGTGTTTTGACCATCTGTCATGTAAAATTTATGCAAAGCACAGAGTTGGAGCAAAAGTGTTTTGACCTTCATTTATTGTCGCCTGCACTCTGTAACCTTTGGTTATTACTGGTTATAATTGTTAAGTGTATCTTCTGTGCAATTTTAGGCAATAAAAAAGGGAAAGGCTGCTGAACGGATCGCCTACCTCTCAGTCAACAACTGACAAATTATTTTTTACCTGCCTAGCATTTTCTTGGTTTCATGTCAGCTGAGTGTACACCAAAATTTGGTCCACCGGTCTGTCGATCAACTGTTGGGAAAGTGTCAACCAACACTGAATATTGGTCAACAGTTGCCAGACAGTTTTTTGCAATTTTATTAGGGGAGCTTCTCTCCACAATTTCCTTGTAATTGATATTATTATTATTATTATTATTATTATTATTATTATTATTATTACTCCAACTCATCAGCAAAACTGATCTGAAAAGATAAACAGTTATTATTATTATTATTATTATTATTACTATTATGTTTTATTTTTATTCAGCATGAACAGAAGCTCATTCAGTCCATAGAAAGCACAACAGATCATACAATGTAAATTCCAGTCTGTTAATCACATACCACAACACTCTGCTTTATCCATTCCATGTTCATCACTGGCCTGTAAGTCAAATCAATAAAAAACACAGTCAAAATTTCAGCAAAGTTAGCTCTTCCTAAAACAAACATTCTGTGCTCTATTACATGTAAATTTCTAAGAGGAGAGACAGCATGATGGCAAATTAATGTTTTTTTCTTTGCAAATGCTGACTAGCTTTAATTAATAGCAGCAAAGTCTGCAAAGCTTGAAATCCTCCTGTCCAGTTATCCAGAAAAAGTAAATATTCCAGCTGGGTAGGTAACTTTTCATGCCTTTTATTATCTAAAAAATAAATATGTAGATCTCCTTATAATACAGCTGTACATGTCAGGTGTCTTGCTGTATAAACTGACTGCCAAAACACAGACATGCATGCATCTGAGAGATGGATGTGCTAGCAGTATTGTGTACGTGAATTTAACCTTGATAATTAGAAGAGATCATAACAGGCTACTGGCTTAGGTAGAATAATCAAGAAAATCAGTCAACAATTTAAAATTAAGCTTTGCAGCATGAACTCAGAAAGACCTAATCTGCAGAGTACAATGGAAGGAGTGACAGATTTGCAACATTCTGATTGAAAGCAAAAAGGAAAATAATGCAAAATTTTAGAGCACATCATGTGTAAATGTAGTTAATAACAAAGTCTTACGCTTTTGGCCAGGAGTCTCTTTGGTGGTGTGAGCCTTTGTTTATTTTGGCTCTATATGTGCTTAGTATCATAATCACTGCAATTACAGGGCTTTGTTTAGCTTTAGCTTAACCTGGCTGTGCCAAATTAGTGGATTAACCTCCTTGACAACCCCATGGCATTCAAGGGATGCAGGTAAAAACATTTTGCTAAAAGCGATTTTACAAATTTCAGATAAGAATAATAACACTTTTCTGTCCTGTGAAAGATAATTAACCATAAAATGACAGTGCAAAACAAATTACGGGAGATTTAAAGTAAGCTATGCATCTAGATGTATTAAGATTAAAAGACTCATTATAGAAATTATATGAAGCTCTATCTGTCAGGGCTGCATGAATATTAGAAACAGGTCATTAAACAGCTACAAGGATCACATGCAGGAGATAATAATCCAGAATGGCAATATTTAGAAGCTGTTATTTAAAAGATGAGATAAATTTTACAGTTATCAAGGAGTTGAACCTGGTGAAGACTTGCAGCAGTGGTAACTGATGTGGAGTTTATAGGAAGAGAAGAGGAAGAGGGAAGCAGGGTGGACAGAGCTGTAGCAGTAGATGGTTGCGTTACATTGTCCTCGCCACCTTGGTTGGCAACATCTTCGGAACAATGGTTTATCAACTCCAGTTCTATCACCTCCCCTGCTGCATCTGTGGGACCACTGCTAACCTCTATGCGCGATATCTCTTCATGTTCAGCTCCTGGTTCTTCATTTTGAGCATCCTGTTGTTCACTTTCAGTGCGGATTTCTTCACCATCAAACATCAAGTGTAGTCTGTAATTCAGACATTTTAAGACCAAAAATAGGATAGCGATGAACACAGAGTAGAAAATCCAGACTATAGCTGATGGAGCTGTCCCCTGAAAGACAATAATTTATTATTGATCAAAGTGATATTTGTAACTTAAACTAAAATATTGATGGAGGAAAACCAATAAACTGTCTTGTCTTCTTCATATTATTATTGTTATCTTGTTAATGTAACGAAATGACAAATCAGCTTAATGTTATACTTTGTTTATGACATTGATTAATTTTACTCTCGGTTTTAATTTCATATAACTATGTTTCAAACTTATTTTCATACATAACCATACTGCCCGGCCCCCCTCCTCCCCACCCCCCCCCCCCCCCAAAGAAAGGAAAATAAAATTTACACCAATGGATTAAATTGAACCCCAACATATAAGCTTCACACCATGCACTGACTTACAGTAAAACACAGAGAACAATTGTCACACATTCCTTGGTCACACATGTATAAATTGCAGGTGAGTTAACTCACACTTGGACACGTGATGCAAACCTCAGTGTCTGAAATAACTTGTTGACACAAAAGCCACTGGCAAGCCAAGGAGTCACGTCAAAAATTGTACAATTCACAAATGCAAAGTATTCCCTAAAACTGGCTCTGAATGTTCATATTAAATGATCCCTGATATGGGACTCAACGCACACTAATATAAAGCTTAAATTACTTGGGGAAAGCGCTAGATCGAGTTTAACCGAAGAAGTAAAAAATAAACCTCTTCAACTTGAAATCTGCGGCAACATTTTTAAATTACATCAGCAACAAATAAACCATGACTTTATCTGTGATTCTTTACCCTGAAAAAGGCCATTTCTTTACGCTTACTCGCACGAATTCCTTAATCTAGAAAAAGGTCAATCACAGTGAATCTTACCAGATACAGGGAAAACGGCAAGCAAAGTAGGAGAATCCACAAATAGAAATGAAATGTGTTAGTAAAGATTTCCTGATGAGGATCAAAGAACCAGCCGCCGGTCAAGGACGCCCAAACTCCCTGCCGCAAGATTTCTAATGTTTGCGATCCCATTCTTCACTGACTAGTTTCCTCCCTGGCCTACATCTTCTTGCTATAAACGCAAAAGTGTTCTTGACGACACACTGACTACCGCCATGTTTTTTTCGTTTTGGAAGGCGAAGTTAGGTGCCCGCACAAATAATAACCAGCGGTATGATTTTTGAGGGACGCTAGATTGGAACGTAAATGACGTACACCCTAATTCCAAAATGGCTGCCTTCTTGTAAGGTTTTCTAATCTCAATTTGTCGGCCTTAAATGTTTTGTCAGAAATGATCAGAGAAGACGAATTTGTGATTCTGAAAAAGGATAATGTTATGAAAGTGGTCAAAGTTCGTAAGGGCAGGTAACAATCAGTTTGTTTCCCATGATGCACATACTTAAAATCTCGTGATTTTTGGCAAAAAGTGTTTCAAAAGGGGCTGTTTTCCTGGAGGGGGAAGGATCCCGGCACCAGCAAGATCCTAGAAGGCAGTTCATCCTAGCGCCATATGTTTTCTGTATTCAGTTACATGCAAAGGGTTGTTCTTGTCCCTAGTGTTTGGATCGATCCTCCTAGTACTAGGATCTTCCACGAATATCCCTTCTGAATACAGAATACATATGGCGCTAGGATGAACTGCCTTCTAGGATCTTGCTGGTGGTATACTCCCTTAAGTGTTTAGATCTTCTGCAGTTAAGTCATCCCTCTTTGAAATAATGATATAGGAAAGAAGTATTTGAAAAGTTGCACTTCATGTTGGACAATGCTATTGGCTGTCCCCTGGGATCCATCTTTGAAGTAAAAGGAGGAAAGTTAAACAGATTAGAGGGAAAAGAAGATGTGGATGAACTTCTTGTGGCTAAACCTGACAGTGGTAAGTTGAAATAATGTGATTATCAATTTCCAGGTGAGAATATTCAGGCAAACTCCATAAGAATGATATCAAATCCAAAAGACCTCATTACTGAAATGCTGTCCATTTAGCTTAAATTGGATAAGCACTGGTCTGCCCAGTGGGTGGCCACAGGTTCAAATCCAGGCCAGACCAGAATCAGAGTCTTTAAATAACTGAGCAGATTGTGCTGTCTTAATGATGGCATCTGGAGACGGTAAAACTTTGTAGCCAAACACTAAAATCTACTCATCTCCGATGACTGGGCAAGAATTTTCTCAAGCCCTTGAAGTAGGACTCAAAATGAGAGCAGGGTTTGTATGCATCTTGAAAACCCTTGAATTTTAGAGTCCTTTTCAAGACCTTGAAAGTTCTTGAAATTCTCCTTCATTCATTTTGGTCCTTGAAAGTCCTTGAAATTTAACTGAAGAACATTTTGAAACCTCCAAAAGACTTTGGCAAATACCAGTTTTGAAGCCAACAGAATTGGCATTGAGTGAATGAAAGTCAGATATTGACTCACAAATGAAAATGGAAATGGTTGACTTTAAGAACAAAAACCTATTGTTATGGGAATGTATTCACAGTTTATTTGGAACATTTGTTAAAAGTAATAAATTAGGTCCTTGAAAAAAAATGTGGTCCTTAAAAATTTTTGAAAAGTCCTTGAATTTTACACGGGAAGTGGATGAACTCTTTGAGAATTCTCAAGTGCATGCACATTGGTTGCTTGGCCATGATACCCCCTTCTGTGAAAATTAAACTAGTAGCTGTAAAAGACACAATCCTCAGTTACTGATCATTGTACTATTGCCTAATTTTACAGAGGATGACAAAAATAACCAGTTTTTTCAAACTGATGGCACTTCTCAGAAGCTGTCGAGAGATGAAATTATGAATCTAAAAGCACAAGGGGTCAGTGGCAAGGTAAGAGAATGAACATAAATCTCTGAAGCATTGGCTGCCAGGTAATTTGCCTGCGAAAACAACTTCGATATGTCTTTACCCTATCCACCTTGACTTCATCGCCAATGTTTTATACTAGGATATTGTTGAACACCTTGTGGAGAACAGTGCAACATTCAAGGAAAGAACTCAGTTTTCCCAAGCAAAGTATAAGAAAAGGAAGATGAAAAAGTAAGAACTATTTTTTGTCAGTGTTGCACAATAAACGACTGTTTAACTCAGACAATAGGTGAATCAAAAGGCACCAATGACATGAGTCTTCATAGCCAAAAACAATCATCACAGCTTAAGTGACAGACGACCAATAACATCACGACTTAATGGACCAATCAGGGCAATAACCAGAGTTAAGTACCATCAACTGACAAGATACAACTCACTTTGACTCTGAAGATGACAACCACACAGGCTGTCGAAATGTCAGTCATTGTCAACATTAGTCCTATTCAGGACTACATTCACCTGGATGATCATACACTCAACCTACTTATTTTACATACCTTATTATAGGAAATTAACGCTCCATGAAATTAAGCTATTGGAAATTAACACAACTTAAATTAACGCGAATTTAATGGCAAACGACCTTAGAATAAAGGAAATTAACGTGAAAGAGGAGGTAGAATTTCATAATAAAGGAAATTAACGCGATTATCTTGGCTGAAATCAAAGGAGAAGATATTGACATCTCTTCTGACAGCGACAACGATGAAGATAAACCTTTGCCTTAGCTTTTGCGAAAGATGAAAAATAAAGGGTAAATGGAATGAAAGAAAGCTTGTAGTTAATGTTTTTTAGGGGGTCAAGAATGTTTGGACAGCTTCCAAAATTGGGGTTAAAATACTGGAAGTTAAGAGCGCGGAAATTAACGCTGCACTTAATTAATGTCGTGGAAATTAACGCTCAATAAAATTATCGTGACTTAAATTAATGCGAATTTTATTGATTCGCGTTTATTTCATGGAGCGTTAATTTCCTATAATAAGGTATTTTTAACTTCAAAATTATCTCAAGACGGCCCAAGCTTTTTAAGTTTTTAACTCAAAACCCTGTAAAAAAGATTAAAATATATGTTAATGTACAATGTACATGTACCTTCTCATGTGTAGAGATGTTATTTTTTCCTTGCGTGTAATGAATTGATATTTTCATTCCCCTGTAGGCACGTTGTGAGATTTTCAATATTGCGGCCTACAACAGATTTAATAGCTCAGATGTACTACTGCAGAGGAGCATCTAAAATATGGTGAGCTAAATATGTGAATAGTAAGAGGACCCATCCCTTGTGCCTCTAGCCAGCAGCTTTTACTAATTGTCTTTCGTAACCCTGCTACTTGCATCACCAATTAAATTATGATAGTGATAGCCTAGGAGCAGGCTGAAAAAAGCAACCTAAATGTCAACATTGTGGGGGGGGGGGGGGGGTGACTTTCGAAACTTGCCATCTACTCATTATGCAAGAACCAGCATTTCACAGAAAGTACATTTTAAGGGTTGTTAATAAATCTGCCGTACTTTTTTTCAACACTTAGTTGGATGAAACAAGCTTAGGATGTAAAATTAAGTAAATGTGGGTATATGACAGTACCAAAGTTATGGCTAAAAATCGTTTCCGTGGTTACTGATAATGCACTGAAATGCAGAGCCCTCAAAATGACAATTTTCACTAGGGAGGGTCCCAATTAACAGGGGGGGTTGGCAATTTCCCCTTCCATATCTAGCGTACCCCTCAAGGGAGCACCTTTCAATCTCATCAATAATTTTTTTCTCCTCCTTCTTTAAATTTTCTGGATAACCCTAAAATCCCAGACCATAGTTTTACAGCGTAGATTAACCCTTCTTTGCACTTATACAAACAGTGCAACTGATATTTACAGGGTAGCACAAGTTTCACTGGAAAAGAGCCTTGCTCTAACCGCACGACAACATCTTGCACATTTTTTTTTAACTTGATATCTGCACATAATTTCTTGCTTGTCTATTTTGTTTATTCAGTGACCTCAGACTTGACACATTGTCTCAAATACTGACCATGTCAAATGTTAGAGCACACTGTCGTATGATGGTAGTGGAAAGTTGTCAAGGAATGCTAGTTGGAGCTCTCTTAGAAAGAATGGGAGGTCTGTGTTTTATAATGTTTTTACTACAAAGAACCTTCAAACATGACTTAACTGCAATCACCCCTTTATCAGAAGAAACACTTACCTTCCTAAAAGGGCTTAAAAACAGATCCTTCATATTTTCATTCATTTTGCAAGAAGAAGAACCTTAACATGACAAAGCCTCTGATATCCAACTTGTAGGTGTAATTATTTAGCATCATGAAATAAAGAAGGTGACAAGTTTGTCCATCTTCCACAAAAATGTCTTAAACACTTCATGATTCTGGTAATTCAGTTTTGGGGTCATCCTGCTACAGAGTATAAAGCATTAGTTCAGTTGAAAACGAAGGAAATGGAAAACTGTGATAAAATTAAATGGATTTTAAAACTGAAATAACCACTCAATTCTCAAAATAATTCCAAATGATGTGAAGAATACCTTTTGACAACTTTTGGGTTTTACAACATACTAGCAACTTTTAGTTTAAGTAAAGAAGAGACTGGCCCCAATAAGGTAAAGTGGATTTCAGAATCCAGGAAATTTTACCTGTAGAATCTGAAATTGTGGGATTTAGAAGCTCAAGGAATCCAAAATCCAAGTTCCACTGACAAGAAATCTGGAGAAATAAGAGAATTTAGAGACCGACATGAAATTCTTCTCTTTTGCCTAGGGCTTGGAAGTCTCATTCAGATCTACTCAGGTGACTTTCCAGGAAGGTAAGCTGTTTAACCCTTTAAACCCAGCCCAATATCCAGCGACAAACTCTTAACACTAGTCACCATACATTGTTTTAAGAATTAGGTGAGAGAATTTGATAAAAGGTCAAGGCATTTTTCTTTTGGTGATCATTTTCTTGCTTCTCATAACCTTTTCTTGTAACAATTTATTGATATTCTTGGGAGATAATAATATTGATGTTAGTCGTTTTCAGGAGCTTCTGTATTCAGGATAGCTGGGCTTCGAAAAAGTCCCATCCTGTGGTACACGACAAGTTGATTTTCTTGCTGGGCAAATAGCTTTTTAAGCTTACTTAACAATGGGCAAGGGTCTAGGCAATTCATCCTCTAACAAAAGCTTTAACTAAGACAAGCAAGAAATGACCCCGAGGAAGCAAAATGTGACAGCTACCTGCCCAAAGAACAAGCTTAAACTCAAGTTTTTTTTTAGCCCCACAGGATCATGGCAAATCAATTTTAAATGATCTTTCCATCATGTTTCGTGTCAATCAATCAATCAATGAGTTCTTTATTTACCCACGTAGCATCTAGTGAGCTAAAAAGCTTGTTGAAAATACGTACCAGCCTGCGAGCAAGTTCTCCGGGGTGCTCTGGTGGCAGGGTGGGAAAAGGAAGGAGAGCTTGCAACTACGTCTCTGGAATTTGAATATGTGCATCAACAAATCGAAAACGTCGCTGCGAAATGCTGATTGGCAGAGATGACACTAATAATGACACAATTTCCCTTGGCATGTGTTTTTCAATGTTTGTTTACACTTGCACTCATTTCTGCTTCCCGCTGATTGGCAGAAATCTGACGGCTCAGTCGACGGGGAGCCACAGGGGAATTGAAGGTGGAATTCAAATCCCAGAGACATAGTTGCAAGGCAGTAAGGTCTCCTTCCTTTTCCTGCCCCTTTGCCAAAGCACCCCAGAGAGCTTGCTTGCAGGATAAATATGTTCCTGCTAACATAAAATAGCTTTAAAATATCGAAAATTAAGTTGTTTTCTTCTTACCCCAGACCATCTTACATGTACCTGGTGATGTTAGTCTGTTGCTCGGGGCTATTAGAGACAAATTGACCCACAGGCTTTCAACAGGCTTTGACTTTAGAGAGTTATTTCAGTCTCTCAAATAAAGTGTTTCCTCCAATGCAGGTTGTGCTATTACTGACAATTTTGATCTCAGTACCCGTGTCACTAGTACTACCTCTAATATTTAAACAAGTGGTTTGGGGTCAGGGTTAATCAGGGCTTTCATTAAGTGGAAAGGGCGGGGGAGGGGGATTTACCTCGGCTACTAAGAACGTGACTCCTGGCTACTTTCATAGGAAAATGGAAGAAAAATAGATCCGAAAGAATTCCCTAGTTGTTTGATTCCCCGCCTACTTGCTGTATTTACCCGGCAACTTGAAATCTCGGTGACAGCTGTGGCTAGTTGTGGTGACATGTTTTAAGTGTGGCCTCCATACTTCAACCTCATTTCAGTAAATGGTCAGCAGATGATTTCCTTTATAAATCCTTGAAGGTAAAATAATCTGCGTTCCAAAAACTAAATTATGTAGAGATGAAAAAAAGGCGTTTTTCAATTGTTGATTCTTTCAGGCAGGCTCTAGATTATTTCAACTTCCCCAAAGCCTTCATGGAAAGCTTAAGTGGATTTCCAATGGACAAAATAACTACACTTGGTACTAGTACAGGTGAAATGTTTAAATTGTTTACCACTGAGCGAGGAGTAGAACAGGTGTAGTCATTTTCCAAAATTCTTCTTTAGCTTAAGTTTAGAAGAAATTCAGACTCTTGTTATAGGATTTCATGGGCTCAAATCATGTCACAGACTCAGACTTCTTTGTCCCAGTGCACTAAAGACAAATTATGAAGAATCTTACTTCTTTCTGGTAGCTGGTAGCCTCAAAGAGTTATCATCTGGCTAACAAACCTCAGGCTAACGTTGCATTCATTTTACTTCCCCCCCCCCCCCCCCCCCCCCCCCCCACCTCGCTCCATCAGTGCTCCGTTTTACCGAGTATTTAAAGCGACTTAAAGCTGTACGGAAAAGAAAGAAGTCGAAACCAGGATTTGAAGTCACGGTAACCGGTCAAGTCGCCCGAAATTATGTCGGCCGAAATGTGGAGTCATATTGCCCGAATTTTATCAGTACAGGTGAAGTGCACAAAGAAACAAAGTTAATTTTTGTTAAATAAAGAGTGTGTGTTAATATGTCGTTCTTTAAAACATCATGAGACGAATCAAGCTGAATGAATCTGTATCATGCCTCGTTCTTTAAGCGATGATGAGACGAAACAAGCGGTATAAGTGTGTAATATATCTCGCTCTTTAACCCTTGATTATAATAACGAAACAAGCGCGATAAATGAGTATTATATCTCGTTCTATAATCTTCGATCAGAAGAAACAAGCGCGTCAAATGGTAATAGGGACGCTAGGATGTTGTTGAGCTTGATATAATTTCGCGCCACATAACTCAGCATTTCGGGCGACTTGACCGTAAACCAAGGTCACACATGGGAATCAAACTCGGGACGTCTCACACCGAAGCCCGCACATGAACAAACTCTGTCAATCTTTGCTCCTTCAGTCTTAATTCTTACTGTTATTTTTTAGCTGATACAAAGATGCCGCTATCAGCAGCTGAGTCAAGCGATGCTGCAGCGCAAGCAGCTGCTCCAACCAATGAGACCAGTGATGGTAGAAGCAACTCTGGAGAGGAAGAGGATGGAAACTCCATGACTGAACAGGTACGCATAACGGAAACAAGATAATCAGAGATCATTATCATCGTCATTTCGAGGATTATTAAGATTTGGGTCGTTTCGCCCACGAGTCGTTTCACCAACGTCCTGTTCGCTAAGGTATTGAGTCGTTTCTCCAACGTGCTAGGCCAGTTCCCCCAACTTCTCTAACTTAATCAATGGCTCAAAGAACGAGTTGTACACATATGTATTGGACTAATACGTATCGTTGCTTAAAGGCGAGGTATATACATGCGTAGCACTCGTTTTGTTTCGTAAGCGAAACGACTTGAGACGTTAGCGAACGGCGCATTGGCGAAACGAGACGTTTGCGAAATGACCGGTCACCATTGCGAGTCTCCTTGGGCAATGTCGCGCCAAACACTACCGTCCAACATACATACTTTTAATTCTTCGGCGGAGGCAAGACCAGTGTCCCTTTTGAGCAAGTCCATTTAGTTTAACCGCATTTGTCTCCCACGTGAAGCCTGGCCTGTCTGTGGCTCCCACAGGACCAACGTATTCACTGGCAAGTCCCCATGCCTCATGCGGGACCCAGCCATTTGGAGTCTGCGTGCTCTTACTTTCGCGGATAGTATAGGGAGGCTAGTTCATATCCTTAAAGCACCTCTCGTTAGGACCTAACGCTACTAAATTTTATTTAGTTCTACAGAGATCCCCGGCAGACATCTCTCTGTAACAGAAAGTTGTCTTGGTCTTAAAGATACCAAAACCTCTATATTTCGCACAGTTCGGACTGTCCCTTTCGTGTCATTTTAAGGAAGTTCGAGTGTATAACATCCGGAAGAACTTAGGTAAAACAGACTATTCTTTTTTATTCTCTCATATTGACTCTCTTTTCAACAGGAAAAGTTGGCGCGGAGAACACGGAGGCAAAACGAAGAATCAAAGGCACGAGAGGAACTGGAAAATGGCAATATAGATGGGTAAGGTTTTTAGATAATAAGCCTTGCTAGCACCCGTCTCGTAAACACAAGAACAAGCCACTGACTCTAAACTTTCTCAAAGTCCTTCGTAGTTGCTCGGTTTTGTTTTGTCTTGCCCGTCTAGGCCGTTTCGCGACCTCGCTTAAGCTCACTTCCTTCTTTCAACCGTACGAAATGATTTTAAAAGCATTCTTATTGTTGCAGCTTGGTTGTTGCGAGCCGGTTCCAGCCCAGTCCTCTCGTGATGTCTCTCCTCCCTCGTCTCGCGCCCTCGCGACCATTTGTGGTTTATTGTCAATACAAAGAGGTACGATTTTTTTCTAATTCTACAGTCTCACTTACTGACTTACCAATATAGCAACCCCTCAAAAAGAGGGGAAAAAAGGAAGAGGAGAAAAAGAGGAGCCTCTATACGTTCTTCCTCTGCCCTCGCGGGACTCTTTCTTTCTGCGATTCGTCCTGACGTCGTTTCACAGTTTTATATAATAGAGAGCTTAAGATTTTAAGACAAAGACGACTACGAGTACGAAATTTTCTCAATACTGAGTATTGCTCACGCGTGAACCCGCGTCATTTTGGCGGGAAAACGTGGTAGTCGCCGTCATTCTACTAGGAGTTTTAGCGTGCATGTCGTATTGGAGGGAACAAGGTTTCAAATGTAAGAAGTTTCTTTCTATCGGGAGAGGGGCTTAACCTCCTTCAGTATAAATAACGGTGCTATCTTTTTTGGTGAAAAAAAGTAAAATGAAGCTTTCCGGGCTGTCTTTTTTTTTAGAACACGCGCAAAAACTGTTAAAGTTAAATCTCGTATTAGTACTCGTTCTCGTACTCAAATCGAAAGCTCTCTATCATTGAATTCGGTGTTGTGTCGAACTGTATCATGGGACGATTCCGAGGACGTTTTCCCTTCTTTTATTGGTTATTACGAGATTGCAGAGGAATCTGGGGCTAATTTCGTCCCGCAAAACACTTCTACAGAATCTTCTACAGTACAATTCGACACAATCCCGACCCAATCTTTTTCATCATCTCAAAATGCCGATATAAATCCAACCTTAAAACGTGTTTTGGTACGGACGTGACTTCTACCACTGCGATGTTTATTATGTAGATTCCAATTTTTTTTACTGCATTAAAAATGGTATTGTTTGTATTTTAGCCTCTGATGGAATGTTACGTGAACCTTAGAGAAAGAGGAACAGCTATTAATATCCACCTGACTGAAACGTGGTGGCGACATTATCAGGTAGGAACTACTTCGCTCAAGGAGGGCCAAGGAAATTGCAAAATTTGTTCGTCATAACGAGGTTTTGTTATATCGAGGTTCTTTTCCATATATTTTCCCATTACTGGGGCGAAGATGACGTCGCTATGTGGAATTAGTTCCTTATCTTGAGTTTCCGCAATATCAGTAAGAATTACGAATACCTGATTGAACCTTTCGCTTCCCAGACTCCTTTACATTAATTTCCTCTTCTAAGGGCCTGTTTACATGGAGTGGGGGACTCCGGTCTAGTGGGGTTGGTTTCTTTTGTTTTCACGCTCTGGGGGACACAAAACAAAAGAAACTTACTCCACGAAACCGGGGTCCCCCACTCCATGTAAACAGGGTCTAAGTCGCAACTTTCATTCATACTAGAAAAGAGGTATTTCCATATGAAAGACGGACATTCACACATACACAGCGTGATAAATATTGGTACTGTGTAAAAGGACTGTTGAAAAGAGCTCTCATTTGAATGGTCACATCGTAGGATTTAATCCAAAGACTCAAGTTAGAGCAACATACTAAATAAATAGTACCATGTGAAAGTACTGCTGAAGAGGTTTCATTTGAATAGTAACACCATAGGATTTCATCCACAGACTCAAAAGTTAGAACCACGTACTAAATAAATAGTACCATGTGAAAGCACTGCTGAAGAGGTTTCATTTGAATGGTAACACCATGGGATTTCATCCACAGACTCAAAAGTTAGAACTACATACTAAATAAATAGTACCATGTGAAAGTACTGCTGAAGAGGTTTCATTTGAATGGTAACACCATAGCATTTCATCCACAGACTCAAAAGTTAGAACTACATACTAAATAAATAGTACCATGTGAAAGTACTGCTGAAGAGGTTTCATTTGAATGGTAACACCATAGCATTTCATCCACAGACTCAAAAGTTAGAGCAACATACTAAATAAATAGTACCATGTGAAAGTACTGCTGAAGAGGTTTCATTTGAATGGTAACACCATAGGATTTCATCCACAGACTCAAAAGTTAGAACCACATACTAAATAAATAGTACCATGTGAAAGTACTGCTGAAGAGGTTTCATTTGAATGGTAACACCATGGGATTTCATCCACAGACTCAAAAGCTAGAACTTGCCTATACAGCATAGAAAACGTACTGTGAAAGCGCTGTTAAAGAAGGGTCATTTGAATTGTCGTACCATGGGTTTTTAGTGTTTCACTCTCAGTACTTCATAATACGACTGCTGATCTCCTTTTATGCTTGTTTAATGTCACCTTAGATAGAGGTACTTTGTGAAATTGTAAAAGAGCGCTAAATAAAAGTATGTTAGTACTCATAGTTATTTGATTCAAACTGTGTTTTGCTTTGTAGGTGCTCCCAGCCAGAACTCACCCGGAAATTGCCATGAATGGTACCGGAGGATATTTGCTGTGCGGGACCACAGTCAAACCAGACAACCCAGATGACACAGGGAAACCAACCCAAGCCAAAAAACCAAAACTAGACGAATGCGGTTAAGACAATTACCAATAAATTTGTTATCAAACGCTCTTGTTGTCTCCCTTTCTTTGCCTTGCCCCCCCCCTCTCCAGAAATCCCCTTTTTAAACTTCTTTTCCATCATCTTTTAGTAATGTACGTTATTGAATTCTCGGAAAAACGTTTATGTGAACTTCACGTGCTATCTCCAGGACACCGTTGTTCTCGTACACAATGGCACACTTCTAGCTGAATCTCTCTGACAAAGGCTCGTTGCTGCTTATTTTATCCTTACTGGACTTTGACAGCTGTCAATCTTACTCATTTTATATTTAGTCTTACATCAGTAAAAATCCGATTGGTTAAAGCAAGAATTAACATATTTTCCTTCGAGGTTGTGGCGTAGTTAGAAAAACCACTTTTACTCCAAAAGTCACTCAGGTCCAGCAATCGTCCAGTCAAGACAAAACAGCCAGAGAGAGAGAAAAATTACAAGAAATGTTTGCGTGAATAGAAATAAACTATGTACAATATTGTTCCACGGCCTGCCGAAAGTGTTGTTAATGAGGTGCCAATTACCCTGCACAAGAATCACCCCAACTTAGGTAGCAGGCGTAAGAAAGAACGGGCGCGCGTGTCTCCTTCTCGCACACCCGTCCTTTCTTACGTCCACTACTTCCAAGCGCCTGCCACGCAGGCTACAACCACCCGGATAAAAACCTCGTGCATAAAGATACAACTTTAGAATTTGACGTGCAAGAAGAACAACCTGCTACAAAGTCTTTCCAACTCACCTAAACATACTCGATCCCCTAAGAACGCTTGCGTGGGAGGCTATCAAAGGAGTAGAAAAATTGCATCTCCTTCATAATCTCGTACCCAGATCTCCCACTGCCAATGGTAAAACAGAGTGAGATCTAGGTACGAGACTATCGCCTTCAATCACAGGCCATATTTTCCAAAGCTTTCCAAACAGAACGGCGTGAACCATTTGATTTTGCCACCGGAATTTCCGGTTTTCCCATGTAAATGATAAGTGCCCCAAGTTAATTCGCCAGGGAAATTGGGTCGAGTTAACTTCTGGGACTCTCACTAGAGACAGGCCAAAAGGGAAAAAATTGGCCAATAGCTGACGTCAGGCGCGTCGCAAGCCGGAACCTACAAACTGAATTTGTAAGATGCATGGTTGGGAAGGATTTTAAGAGTCATTTTTAAGTTTTTTTTATCTTATTTGTTTTATGTCTTTTGTTTTGGTTTGGTTTTTTTTTTCGGTTTCGTTTTGTTTTGTTTTGTTAACTATTTATTTTTCCAAAACCGAATTGACCGTGTTTTGCACCCATGCCCTGGAGAATGATTTGATGCTAAAACATTAATTTTGCTGTATACACTTTCTATATGGCCCCTTCAATGTCCGTATTAACGAGGGACGCTTTACTACAATTTTTTATCTCTTGAAAACTTGCTTGTTTGCCCATAGTTCTGAATTGAATAAATTAATGTATCAGACCTATCCTAATAGTTTCTCTGTTAAATTTTGCGGAAATTCATTCACTTTTGAGGTAATTGCCATGCATGTGTGAAGGTATTAAAAAACGATTTTAATTTGCAACTACTGATTTTCGGTAAAAATATTGCTTTGACAAACTGGCGTCGATCGCTACGTGACAAGCCCTTTTTGGAACACCATTTTTCGTTAGTAAACTTTGCAAACAATTTTAAGCGAAACAACAAAACATTGGTTTTTGCTAACAAACTGTGATAATGACAACCTTTGCTTTGAATCACTTTTCTCGATGTTCACTAATTTGATTTTTTCACGTTTGACCCCCCTTCAGGGCGGAAACGGAAATAGGGTCACTTAAAATCGAGGGCGTGCAATAGGGAGTGGACAATATGTGTTTTCGGGGGCGTGGATCGTAATCTTCCGGCCACGCAAAGAAAATTTGTAATAAACTGTAGCACTGTAGTTACTGAAAACAAAACAGCTACCATATGAAAGCAATTCTCAGGGTATCCAGAACTTGGAAATCCTGAAAGAAGTTCGGTTTGTATGCGGAGAAGAATACTCAGCGAAATGCTTCGAGTTCTACAATGCATTCCATTCATTTTTGTTCCGGCATACGGCCAATCTAACGCGGAACTTTATTTTTACAGCCTTTAGTTGTGGCTTTTGCGGTTAATGGTTGTAATAATAAAGTGGCTTTTAATACAGCAAATACTCAATTTCAGTAGGATACGGAAATCTTTTTTGCGAAATATTGTTTCAAAAGTTTATCAGTTTATCGTGATTGTAAAACGCATTGATGGTGTTGGGTTTCTTTAGAACAATTTATTTTGGGATTGAAAAACAAAACAAAACAAAACAAAACAAAACTGATGTAGAACTCAATACTATCTATTCCTCACCCACGCTTAAAATGAACTAACTAACAGTGCGGGTGTGATAATTTTTACGGTCAACTTTTCAGTGACTTTTGTCAGGAGCTGCTAGTGTTTGGAGACAAAGCATAAAATACTTGTAAAAACTTATATCCAAATACTAGATCACCCGTTATTTAAGATCCACAGCACAGTGATCCACTTACAATTGTATATCTTTGTAATATCGCAGTGTGTAATTTAGCTACTTTGATCCTCTTTTGTTCTTTGTCACGGAATGCTTATATTGATCCAATTAGCCGTAGAGGAAAGAAACCTCTCACAAGTTTAATACATATACGACATGGACAGCTTGCGATGGGTATCTTCGGCCTGTTGAACTGTGGACAACTTACATCAGGCATGGCGACAGTCGCTTACACCAAAAAGAAACCAAGTTTCTGTGAAGGCAGAAGGAAAGAGTGCATCATAAATGAGTCAGTGCAAGAGACAACGAAATGATTTGGGTCCTGATCTAAAGGATCGATGTTATGAATCATTAAAATGAATGAATAAATAATGATTTTATATTATCGACCATTATACAGAATAACCCATAATTTACAATCATTATGGCCTCACGTCACATTGGTCTCTACTACTTAAACTGTACTTAACTTGGCCAAGATGACTGTTTTTTCAAAGAGTCCGCTTTTAACGGAGTAAACCCAGCGCCCTGGCTAGAGAGCGGAACGACTTTCAATGTCGGCTAATAGTCAGGACCGGTGACATGCATGCTGAGTTTGACATCAAATCAGGCTATAAAATATGCGCGGGTAGTGTATTCAGGAAAGGGAACATGTGCTTTACTTTATTTCTCATGTTATTTTAGATTCTGAGGGATTCCATCTCCTAACCTGCTGAACCGCAAGCAAACATAACAGCGCGTGCATCGCGCGCAAGCCTTCCCCCCCCGGCCTAACGTTACTCATCCATCCCGACCCATATCGAATACCAGCTGTTTCTAACATACAGTAGTCTTTTCTCTTGATTTTGAATAGCGACTGATTATGCACTTTATTTAACAGTGCAGGAGTGACAGCATAAACGAACGTCAGAGCTCAGCAAAATCATTACTGAATGAAAATATCAAACTTATCAGAAATCGAAACACCTATCCATGAAATATCAGTCTTCATTCATTTGCCACACTCCGATATATTTCGTTTGGTTCACGTATTGATCAACCGTTGAGCAAAACAATTACTCTGCCTCGAGGTTTTAACTGACTGGATAATTTTAATTTGTACATCAAGCACAGTCGGTACAGAATGTCAGGCGATCGTTGATACTTTCTCACGCGGGCACACGATGTAAACAGGCTTACCAAGACTACCAGTACTCTGGGTAAACACTAAACAACGTAAAATCACTTAACTGTATTACATATTCCATTCTTTTTACAAACTTTATTGTACTAAATCACTAATATAATCACCAATCACAGATCGATCGACAATAGAGTCATGTCTAATTTTAGCAATGACTTCTTGCAGAAAGAAGTTGTTATGAAGTCAGTCTTACTGGGGGGATTCCCCGATAAGCCATAATTTTTTTCTCGTGCACAAAACGTTTTTGCACATTGCTTCTGCTTTTGGTAAGTGATTTTTCGCAAATTCTTTCAAAACAAGAGCAAGTTATGGTGTCTTCTTCAACGCCATCGTATTTCTTTTGCTTCAAAATAATCAGGCGAATATAATCACATGGGATAAGTGGATCAAATGTTCCAAAAAAATAAAGAGATAATTAGATGTAAATAAAAACCAATAGTGTAAAATAAACTGACGGATTGTTATTTACTGCCTCGCAAATTTATAATGCAAAATACGGGAGGAAATCCAAATTTGTCGACTTGTTGTCAGGACGACAAAGCTCTATGTCAACTTATCAAGATACCGCAAGACCTTTGTACCAATCAAACATCTGATATCAGGCACGTGATGAAATGGCAACCGCGCCCGGTGTGTTGGTTTCAACCATTTTGAAGTGCAAGACATTTCAGATGAAGCCTGATTGTTTATGCGCCACGGTTGCAACCGAGTGCAGCGAATTTGGACCGTCTGCGTCTCCGAGGCTTGAACTTTAAACGGTTTAAGGTCCTTGAAAGTCAGCTAAATATCTGTCCTGCTTGTGATGAGCGTATGCAAATGCCTAGCGTAACGCGATTGCAAAACGAAGAAATGATGGAATCACTCAATAACATTCATAACATGGAGAAGAATTCTTCGTTGACCAAACTTTTGACCGGAGAATTTTGCACTGCTTTGTATGATTACGAAGCGGCAGACGACGACGAACTAACATTTAGTTCAAGCGATCGGATTGAAATTCTATCGAAAGAATCCGAAGTTAGCGGCGACGAAGGATGGTGGGTTGGGCGAGTTGAAGGACAACCAAGAATTGGTTTGTTTCCGTCGAATTATATCACGACTTTTACAGATAATGGCCAGCGAAGTAGTTTAAGCGAACCTCTGGAGATAGATTTCCAAGAAATCGACCTGATCGATGTTATCGGCGTCGGGGCCTTCGGTAAAGTTTATCGAGCGGTTTGGCGAGAGGAAGAAGTTGCCGTGAAAGTTGCCCGCACAGAAAACTATCAAGACTACACCGAGATCGTGGAAGATGTCAAAAAAGAAGCGAAATTGTTTTCTATTTTCAGGCATCGTAATATTGTGGGCTTATTTGGTGTTTGTTTGAAGGAACCCAATTTGTGTTTGGTCCTCGAATACGCTCGCGGCGGAGCACTGTCTCGAGTGTTGAGCACTCACGGCCGCACTATACCTCCATCAGTATTATTAGACTGGGCTATCCAGATTGCTCGTGGGATGTATTACCTACATAATGAAGCACCTTTGAGTATTGTACATCGGGATCTCAAGTCTGGCAATAGTGAGTATTGCGATCTTTTTTTATTTTGGTTTTGTAGTGTAGTGAAATTAACTGTGTTTTCGTATCGGCGCTTTCCGCACCGAGGACAGAAAGGCGATTGTTTTGCACGAATGGACATTATCATTACCATTATAAATTTTTCATGCATATTAGGTTTTAATGATACCAAGGGCCTTTAGAAATTGTTGCGACCAGTTCGATGATCTCTTTTTGTCCGATCGGGAATTAAAAATAGCGTTTATACAGAATGCCCTAAACAGTTCCTTTCAATGTTGGGGAATTTTCCAGTGTTTGTCCGTGACGATGTCTTTTGTTTTTGAATACTGTTTGCCTCCTGAAAACAAAAATATTGCATAAATATATTTGGAGGTTCGTTCTAGTAATACGTGAATCACGATGACTTGCAAAGGAAATTTCCACTGCTTTTTTTCTTCCTAGACGACTGTAGACAGGAAGTGAAAAAATTAATCTGGTTATATGTGATAAAAATGTGTTCCATTACTGTTGCACATTAAAATAGTTTTAAACATATCTACACACTGTTTGCACTTGCTGTCATCTAAATTTAAACTTTTTATCGGGTTATGAAGGATAAATTCGACCGCCATTTTAAAATAACAACCTTTGTATTGTGTTAAATATCTGAGCAAAAGACACGAAATGTTGCGTACTCCTAAAAGGACAGTCAATTTTTTGGCTTGAAATTGGGTCCTTCCAGAAGGCACTAAAGTTATTAATTCTGGACACGTTTTTTTAAGAAGGCGATATAGTTTATCGTTATAGCTGGGTGCTATGATATGAAGATCATGTAAACTGACATTCGACCCAAGGTTACTTTGGTGGCACATTGCATAATGCAATTACCACTTCAAAGATTTTTAACCCCGCATTTCTGCATTACTTCTGATTTCCGACTTCTCTGTACATCAAGATTGTACCTTTTAGCCTTCATGTTTGTCTTATCTTGAGTCATGGTACAAAACTGTTTTCCTCACATGTAGAAACTGTTCATGTTTTTTGCCTACTTGCCAGCACTCGCTTTACCTTGCGGGGTCCAGTTCATATTAATGTTGCCAAATTCACGTCAGCTTTGATTGCATCAAAATAAATGAATTACGTCTTATTTTATGAGAGTGACATGTTTGTTTTTCTTTGCAAGAAAGTTGGATAAAACTAATATGAATACAGAAAAACTGGAGGATTTAATGATTGTAATGTTGAGCTGCTTGCATTGGTATGGTGTCATGCATAAGTTGTAGTAATTGAAAATGGATTTTAAGTGCAGAATTAATCCCAGCAATTGTAATAATTATAGTTAACTGTTATTCACACAAACCTTAAAACTCATATTCCTCAGGAAAACTCTCATAAGGTGACAGGCGTTCATTTTTCGGTGGTGTGATTTGTAACTTAATACATACTTATTTTAGGGACCTAAAAAAATCATAGTTGATGATGCCAAGGAAATTGGCTTCTGAAAAAAGGAATTTGTGTACTTTAGTCCTTTCATAGTGATAGTGTGTTCAGTAATATTTTCTCAGTGGGTCACTCAAGGATATGGGTTTTATTTATGACCTATTCTGTTAGTAGATCAACCAAGCTTCACTTTTACTCTGTTTTAGCTAGTTAAGTGGTTAAATTTTGCACTATTTTTCTGAGGAAAAGATTCATGTCTTTGAATCAGCCTTCGAAGACAGAATCCAGTACATCTCCCTCTATTTATTCTAGGCTTATGATCTTCCTTGTACTGAATAACTTGCAACGTATAACATTAATATTTTTGTATGTGTTTTGGTATAGCTAAGTGTGGGGTAGTTCTTCTGATAGTGTGTGACGAATATCAGGAAAAAATTGTGCAGAGTTTTTGTATGTGCATTTCAGGAGCTCACATTATACATTAATAAGGGTTGCTTTCATTTAACCCAAAATTCGGGAAATTTCGGTTGGTACATCAAATGGAACGGACCATTTCGGTTTGGTCTGACTGGAATATTCGGGACCAGCTTTGAAAGTGGTCCACTTTGATGGTCTGGTCTGGTCAATTTGGTCGGTCGGACCGAATTGTCCCTTTCCATTTGACAAAATTGTTGTCCCCGGTATATGTACCACTCTTTGGTATCCTGCTTACAAGAACAATAACCAAATGCGCGGTGGCTTAGTTTAGGTCTGTGCAACTGGAATGTAACGTTCCATTGGACACGTGGAATTTCTGAAATGTGAAACCGGAATTTTTGTTGAGTGGAAAGCGCCCAAGGTCTACGGTCAACTCTGTCTTAAAAAACACATCTATAAGATGGCCACCTACAGTTGGTCCCTGCCTTTCTTTACTCCCTTTATTTGACTCTTTATAAGACAGACACTTAATACTGGTCCCAAAGTTGTCTGTGTTAGGAACAGTTGACTGTATGTTGTGTACGAGGCAAATGTTTAGGTGTTTCTATAGTAGGTTAGGAGTAGAACACGTAAAAGTCATTAGGTTTACATCAACGTTACAATGATTCAGAAGCTTTGCATGATTTTTCCAAAGCTACATGTAAATGACTTTAGTTTGTAAAGATTTGGTGAAGATAATGCAGATTTTAATAATAATAATAACAGGATTATTAATTAGAGATTATGCAATACAGATTATTCAATTAGATGTGATTCAAGAACACTAAGGGCTTTTGATATCCTAAACAGGTGTTACTTTGCTGAGTTATTGCACAAAGTGGCATCTTTGTATAATTTTAAAAGCCCTGTGATGCTGGATCTATTACATCTGAAACCACCACAATCAATAGCACCTATAAGTATTGAATAATCTCTCTTGTGTAAAGTTTGACACAAGTGCATGGTCTATTTTACTGTTCTATTTCCACCTCAGCTAGCTATTATTATTATTATTGTTATTATTATTATTATTAATATTATTATTATTATTATGAGCTCCCTTGGCGTTTTTTCCGACGAATGCTCCACGTTCTTAGACATGATGAATGACATTGGCATTGACAAAAAGCAGCAACATTATATAATCAAAAAGATGGTAAATATAGCCATTAGATCAACATATTTCATCTTTTGTTGTAGAAATAGGAATTGGGATAGCCCAGACTAAATGCAATTTTGATTTTTTTTTTAATTTAATTTTTAAATTTATTATTATTATTATTATTTTATAATTCAATCTCAAGCAGCCAATTGTAAATTGCCTATACGTAGCAAGATTTACAATTTATTGTACTTTCAAAAAACAGAAATAAAGTTTCCATTACTATTATTATTATTATTATTATTATTATTTATAAATACAGTTCGATCCTCTGTCTTGCCTTTGATAGCCGTCCATTCAATTCATGATTATAGATTTTTATTTCTTGTATTTAAAACACTGGTCAGCCAAGGTCATCCCTTGTCATTCCTCACCTGACAATTTTATTGCATCAGAACATTTCTCGAATAAAGCACATGACAATAGCTAGGGTTTAAACACTGTACTTTCATTACGTAAAAATACCACCAATTAGATCAAATCTTTTGTCTTCCTTAATTTCGTTTTTGTTGAAATTAATATCATAAAACAAAGAGAATATTGTAACTGGTTATGGCTGTACAGTGTCTTGGCAGTTCAAGTGTACCAAGCAATAATACTGCCAAAGAGATTTGAGGTGGTTTGTGTCACCTTAGGATACCACATACAAACTCAAAAGTTAGAAGTGCATTTCGTGTCCTTGTTCACTGTTATTGAAAAGTGGTTTTGACAACCGGTGTAAGGTCAAATTTTCGTCTGAATTCTGCTCTCAGTTTTAAAATTAAAACAAATGAGTAAGTAAGTTTTTGATTCATTAGCTGCTTAGTAGTTACTGGGGTAATTGTTTTGCCTGCAGTATCACATCTGCCGTACACACTTAACTGTATTTCTGTCCTCTTAACCGTTCTTAAGTTACAGATCTTCATTTCATACAGTTTGCACCAACAGAACACTAACTTGCTCTTACCATTGTTTCTTTTTTCATATTACCATTGAATAACAATAGTTAATTAAAGCACCTATTATTTCATATGTAGACAAATGTCATGTTGTGGCTCAATTTTATCCTTGGTTAAATTTTGCCTTCCTTTGGTTGCCAACTCATTATCATACATTACCATTCCCAAAAATGAACGGATGCAAACAAAATTAAAACAAAGGATAGATTTTAGCTAAGAGATGGACTTGTAACTTTATATGTGCTCAGTAGTGTATTGGTTTGCCTCTTGCTTGTAGGGTTTTTTTAATCGTAGTATTTTAAATTTGATTATTAATTAAAGATTATTTTAATGTGCCTTCACTGATAACAAAGTATTTTTTCCAATTTACTGGAAAGTTCCCACAGCAAGGCTGTGCACTAAGAAAACTTGAAGAGAGCCCCGTACTTTGAACCTGTAAAATTCAGGGTGCTCAGCACAGGATTTTTGTGGCAAAACTAGGATTTTCTTGGCACCTAGCAGCAAAAGTTAGATGTTAGAGGCCACTGGGCTGTGCTGCAGCACAGCCTTAACATCCTTGGTTTGAGTTCTATTTTTCCTTTTTTTCTATCTTATTATCATTCATTAGCATTTTGGAGTCCATTTGCATTACAACAACTCAATAGCTTTCTGGCTTTTCTCTCCTCCCGTGGTGACCTTCTCTGCAGAGTCTCTCATTTCCATTGTTTAAGTGTTCCTTATTGTCACCCAAGAAAACTAGCCTGCATCGCAGATGTAATCTAACCCCAGTTAGTAACGTCTGTGAAGCAGCGCTGATGTCCTTGTTCTGGACCTCCAACGACCTCAATGAATTACCAGAAATGCATTTCGAATTTCCTTTCCACCCGATTGACAATTTGACAATGGCTTTTTTAACAGACCAATCATAGATCGCACTCAAATCCTGGTACACAGGTGGGGGGCCAGAACAAGGATTTTGGCGCTGTTTCGCAGACAGACTCAACCAGAAGTTAAATTCTATCTGTGGCGCAGGCTACAGAAAACAATGTCAAGAAATGACATAATTAGTCCATTTTTATTGTAAGCATTTTACTTTCTGGAGCAAATTTATTTTCCATTTGTTCTAGAACTGGAACAACAGTCAATCAAAAGGAAATTCTAGATGTCCAGAATAGATGCGCAAGGTCAATTGTACGCTCCCTAAGACAACTTTGATTCATGTCCATTCCACATCAATTAAGGGTATCGACAGATAGGGCAGTGGTGAGAGCAGCGCTTGCCTCCCACCAATGTTGCCCGGGTTCAAATTCTGGCATCAACGCCATATCTGGGTTTAGTTTGTTGTTGGTTCTCTCCTTTCTCCGAGAGGTTTTTCTCTGGGTACTCACTCCTGTTTTTCCTTCTCCCCAAAAACCACCATTTCCAAATTCCAATTCGACCAGGAATCAGGTAGACGAAGAACCACTTTTTGGATGTGCTACCTCCAAATCATAATCATCATCATCATTATTATTATTATTAGTAGTAGTAGTAATTACTTGGAGCTGTAATCAGGAATTTTACATTTCCCAGTGTGTATTCTTATAAAATTGTCATTTTCCTTCTTTTTCAGTTTTGCTTCTAAATAAGATTGAAGATGGAAATTTTGAAAATGTATTAAAAATAACAGATTTTGGACTAGCCAGAGAAATAGTTACAACGACAAGAATGAGTGCAGCCGGAACTTATGCTTGGATGGCACCAGAGGTGATAAGAACAAATACATTCTCCAAAGGTAGTGATGTATGGAGGTAAGTATTAGAACTGTATGTCGTTTACATGCAGTGCAATGATCTCAACTGGGGCCACTAACAAGCTAAAACGTAAACAAATTTCAATTTTTTTGGTGGCCAACAAACTAACAAAGTCAGACCCTTTAGTTTTGAACTGGACTTGTGATTGTGATTAATGTTGGGTGGCCTCAGTGGAGTTCATACACTGCAACACCTCATAACCAATCATCTTAGCTAACTGGATTGTTCCAACGGACTATTTGTCAGTAATACTTGCATTGTATAACAATGCAGGTGTCTTTTACAATGTTTGACAGTGCATGTAGTTTCAAACTCCACCGTGATTTCTTGTGATGGATGCTTTTATTGACTGTTTGCCCCTGACAGACCCAGTGACATTATATTCCTATCAATCCTGCTGTGTCTGTGAAGACGGCAGATTTTGTGAATTTAAGTCTACAAAAGAAAAATACTTGAAATGGCCTGTGATGTCTTGTCGAATTTTCCCCTTGGTTCGTGAGTCGACACAAGGCAACTTGAAAGGAAACTCAATTTGTTTAACATAAGTCAGTTAGGGCTTTTTTTCCAGGAACTCACTCACTAATAAGCTGGTTTCTCCTTCTTTTGTGTTGCTGTTGGTATAGTGTTTTAAGCCAGTAAGAAAACATAGTACAAGTGACTTCTGATCTCCTGTAAAATTCTCCCCTTTTATACACTACAAAGGAGAATCTCTCACTTTATCAGATGTCAGGAACCCACTTACAAGCAAGTGTTGTCATATTTTATTTCAGTTTTGGTGTAGTATTATGGGAACTACTTACTGGACAAGTTCCTTACAGAGATGTAGAACCTCTTGCTGTAGCGTACGGTGTAGCTATGAACAGCTTAACATTACCCATACCAAGCACTTGTCCAGATTTCTTTAAAGAACTGATGAAAGGTATGAAGATCGGGTGTGTTTGTATGAAATAATCCTGATCAGGATTTATGATCCAAGATGACGCAGATCATGACATCAAAGTACCTGAATGAATTCTTGTTGGGAATTAGGGGTTGCCTTTGATGCACCGCGATCCTAGTGATGTTCGATCATAAATCCTGATCCGGATCATTCCAAAGGAACGCACCTGTGCATAGAGTAAGTTTATGTTTCATTTATTTTTTAATTTAAGGATTGTGGTCATCTTGCTCTTAATTGCACATTCAGTTCCCCTTGAAAATTGAAATGGACACCAGGAGTTGGTTCCTGGTATTCTTCAGTTGAAGGGTTTTCCCTCAATATTTTCCTTTTGGAAAAGGACTCTTTTAACCAAATGTTGAGGTTCCCATGGGATAGTGGGGTTCCTAAATTTCAGAGAAAAGTAAATAAAAAATTATTGGGCCAGTTTTGTATTAATGGTCACTTAAAACCAGAAAATGAGTTGAGTGGTTGAGGTATTAACTCAATAGTTCACGAAACCTGTGGTCGTAAAGATGCAATAGAAAATAGTACTAATTGCTTCAGTTCTAAACTATCATTAGTAAACTACCACCATAAACAACGTGGGTATGGGAGGACCCTTTCTTCTAACAGTTTGGCTTCCCTTTTTGCATCTCTAACACATATTTGCATGTCAGGTAAAAACACAAGTTGTTATCTTTAACCCTCGAAGACAGCTGTCCATCTGAAAAGTTCCAGTCCAGACTGTGTCCATTTTAGGAAACGTTTACTAAAAATAACAACTCCTTCACCTTTCTTGTAGATTGTTGGCAGCAGGATGCCCACAAAAGACCATCTTTTCAGGGAATTCTTGAAGACCTTGAAGAAATTTCTGATTCGTCATTTGCACAAGATGATCAAGGTTCCTTCCGCACTTTACAGGATGGCTGGCAAACAGAAATCGAACAGATATTTGACGAGCTTCGGAAGAAGGAAAAGGTACTTAATCATGATTTTATAAATTTAATTAAATCTTCCTATAAAAAATTATCATCAGGTTGTTAGGAAATTGATGTTTTCACTAGAGATGCAAGCATAATGCGGGGACAAGCAAATGGCGAAGGAATTGCAAGTTCAAGAAAAGCAAAAAAAATGATTCTTGAGCTTATTCTTGCATCTTGGCCATTTGCCCTTGGAGAAATATTTTGAATAAATAATAAGGCTTGTTATTAATGTAAGCTAGTGCTTGCATGGTTAGCGAAAACCAGGTAAAAAGTAAATATTGTGCAAGTTCACATTAAGCTTTTTTTCTTATTAGCCTTCCCTGTATATTTATTTATTGCTGTAGCTAAAAGAATTTGATCTAGATGCCGTTTGATATTTACTGTCCTCAGAATGAATATTATTTCCTAAATTTGTTTGCACCTAAGGGATGTACCCGTGCATATTAATTACGATTAATGTTATTCTGTACTAGATACTTTCACATGTAGATTTGTGAAAAAGTAATAGTTTAGTAAACTTTAGGTACATGCACAATTTTGTCATTTACTCAGTATGGGTTTGCATTCTATAAATAAATGTATTTCTTAAATCAGGAGTGTGGACTCATGCAGAAACAGTATGAAAACTCACATAATAATACAAGCATGACATTTCACTGGTAAACATTTACATGAAAATAGTTTATGTCTAAGCTAAAAAGGGATAAAAATAAAAATATGACTCTGCATACGAAACTTGTACCATTAAGGCTATTCTTTCTGATAAGAGCAAAATGTACAGAATTGTCTTTAATATTTTTAATTTTTTAATTTTTCTCAGAATGATCACAAGGCAGTGCTCTAGCAGTACCCAATCAGCCCTGGTGCTTAACTTTTGCTCCTGGGCAACTAGAAAATTCTGTTTTTTTTCATAAAAATAATTTGATAGGTACCCTGGATTTCATAACATGTTTTCTGTTAGAGCACAGCCTAGTGTTGTCAAGCAGGCATTTGTTTTAGTGTATGCTTCAACATTTGTATTGCATAAGGATTGCATAACTTTTGTGGCCTTGCATTAGCATTTTGTACTTTAAATGCATCATTTTCTTTGGCTTAATTCTCATAGGCAATAGCTCTGAATAAATGAACATGCATAAATTTCTACATTTTTTGTACATTTATTTTGCCATTTTTTTTTAGGAATTGTCATCCCGAGAGGATGAACTCAGACAAATAAAAGAGGCCCAAGATGTTCATGCCGAGAGCTTGAAAAAAAGGGAAGAAGAACTCGCTCAAAGGGAAATGCTTCTTCTTGGTCGAGAGATTAGCATGCTTATATATGTATGATTATTTATTTATTTATATTAATACTCTCTGAGGATGTCAAAACTGCTAACTCTTTCACTCATGAAAAGACTAATTTCATGTCATGAAATATTCATTTGATTCACTGACTGACTATTTGACATTGCATCCATTGTGTTGGTGTCCCAAACTAATGCTGTTAAATTTCAACCTTTTCCTCATGGACAAATTTTCTTTTTTTCCAATAAATTTGCATAGCTGGTGGTCATGTGAGTGAAGAGGCTCCTTAGGTTTTTATCCAGACTCAAAAAGTTAGAACCTGAAAATACAGCATAATAAATAGTACTATTCACTGAAAATTCTACCACGTACTTTAAAGTTGCAACAATTCTATGACATGTCATCATACTTTGCTCAAATGATGGATTTTTTTGTCCAAAGATGAGTTTTGAGTGTGTTCATGAAAATAGTATTGAGATTTATCTTCTTGTTCAAATGGATTTTCTATAACTTGTGTTAATTGTATTCTTTTATATTGCTTTTCAGCAACAAAAGCTTCAGAAACCATCCCCCAAGAAGCGCAAAGGACACTTCTTCAAACTTAGGTTTGGAAGTGGGCGAAAGATCAGTGCTCCTACAGGTATGCATCAAACTTTACTTTCTTGGAAATAAAATTTCCATCTTACTTTTGAACCGTTGTTAGAAGAAATGATTAGATCAAAGGAGAGTGATGTTTTTTAACTCAGGAAAAATCTGAGTTCTCCCAGCAGGACTCGAACCTGTGACCTTCAGGTTATAGGTCTAGATGCTCTACCATAAAGCTACACAAGATTTGGCCATTAAACCAGGTTCATGTAAAAAACATCCCGCTTACTGCTATGATTGAAATGTTGATAGGTGACATATTTGTTGTGATATGAATAGTGATATGGTGAATGAGTTAAAAATTATCTTTTCTTTCTTTCTCAGTCAGTGGCACAGGCAACTGTGAATGAAAGAAATATTGAAAATGTATTTTGGTCTTTGCCAGGGTTCCAGCACAGATTTACTATCACATCAGACATCTTTGATTCCAACACATCTCTTGATGGAACAACAAGTGTTGGGCCCCCATCATCCCCTGCTGTTCATCAAAGATTCAGACTTCTCTCATGTAAGCATACTTGAATCATTATTTTAGCCTTCATAACAAAAGTGATTTATGCTGGTATAAACTTGACTCTTGAGGTCCCAAGGGTGACCAACATCAGTTTTCTCCCAACGTTTTCAATACAAAACCAAGAAAAAAGGTTATGAGAATTTATGAAATAATCACCAAAGGGAAAGTGCATTGATCTTTTATCATATTCTCTCAACTTATTCTGTGAGAAAATGTATGGAAATCAGTTAGGAGAATTTGTATGCTAATATTTAGCAATCAATGAATGAGGCTGAGTAGGATATGAAGAATTAAGCAGATGAAGGAGGGTGTTATCCACAGAGGCAGAAGGCTGCTGTAGTTCTTACTCTTGAAACGAGTTAAGTGTCCGCCATTTTAGTTTTCGCAACGAAAACAACTCAATCTCATCCCCAGGTCTTCGTGGTTAACGGTGCATTAACCTGTAGAAGGCTGCATTTTTGACGTCATTTCCTCGTTAAACACAAAATTCTTCCAAATTTGGTCATCAGTAACTGGTTATGGTGAATTATGCGCGTGCTTTTAGCCAATCAGAATTGGGGAAATATTTTGAATGAATAATAACAGGGCTTAAAGGGTGGTGTCACGAAATGTTCCCTGCTGGTAGAGGTCACCTCTGCTAGTAAGGAACGCTAAGCGTGGCTTTTCTGAGGCTACCTGCAGCAGTTAACGACCGTAGACGACCTTGTGTTGATTGTTGTTGAACTTAGTGTTACTCTTAATTCTTTTCAGTTGATGGCAATGGTGAAGTACCAGAGGGGGTCCCCATTAGCCCTCCGGAGAAAAACAAGAAAATTCGGACCTGGGGCCCTAGTTCCGTTCACCAGCGAGACAGAGAAAAGAGTAGACCGCGAGTCAAGGCAAAGGATCGCTTTATGGCTGAAAGGTGCAACTCGGTGCCAAATTTGGGAACACAGGTTATCCAACCTCCAGGTAATACTGTTGTTTAACGTCAGCACTATGAAATAAATCGAAGTAGGTTGGGGGGTGGGGGTGGGGGAGAGGGGCAGAGAGTCATATAGACCATAGAAGGATTAGGGTTTGTTAGCACGAGGACAACACGATTTGCACTTGAAAAGCAGAAAAGAAGGTTTGTCACCTGCAGCTTCGTTTCTATTCAAAGGCCAGGGCACTGAGCACACAATTGTATAATGGCCTATAGGTCTAGGGCACAGTCCTTCCCGTTCAAGAGTGGATTACCCTCCCACCCCCTTTCTTACGGCCTTGAACGGTGAAAGGAGAACCAGGTCATTTTACAGTGGCGTCTTCCTGTCTTTTGGAAGTGGTACACTAGAGTTAGTTCAAATTTGGGACTTACAGAGTTGGTGCCTTTTCCAACCGTCATAAGAAGCAACTTTCCTGGCAGAGAATTTCTGAGAAGGGTCTTTAATCTTTATATTGAACATTCGATTGGAGTAGAATTCCAACGACACTTTGTAGCCTGTGTGGCAGGCGTTCAAAGGAGAAATAGAAGGTGGAATTCGGGCGCGCAAGGTCAGGACTTACTTACGGACCCGTCCCCCAAGATAAAATAGGGAGCTTAAGATGAGAGGATGTCGATGGCAGTGAAAACGTCGCTTAAAAAGTGAATTCAAGTTTTAAAATCTTATCGGGGTTATACCAATGTACCTACTTTGCCAATTGTAAGCAAACTCTGTCAATGTTGAATTCCTAAGAACCATAGCCAAGTCCATAAAGAGCAAGAAAATTTCGTCGTCGCTTGTTGACGTCCTCCATAAAATGTGAAGTTAGGCATTTTCACTTTGTAGTCGTTTAGTGAGGACAAAGAACTGTCCAAAAAAGCGTAATGAACATGCAAAGTTGTTTTGCTCATTAACAACCTATTGCTTTTTTGACGTTCTCGTGGCCATCGCTGTCGTCGCATCTTAAGGTCCTTATAGCAAAGTTCCAAGTTGAATATTTTATGTTTAGACTGTTTAGGAAAACGTCTGCTGACGGCCACCTCGTTACAGCGGCCTCTTTCCTCTGTCCCCTCGGTGTCGATGTTTTGACTGTATTACTTTATCCGGTTTTGTAAGACATAATTTTCTGTCCATTTAGGTGTCCCAGGTAAACATTCAACTTCCGAAAACAACGCTGTGACGAGTCCTAAGGCATCGACAAAAGGGAAGTGTAAGCACCGCTGCGAGGCAGCTGTTTGTAGTGTAGGCATCATGGCGGCCGTTGTAGCTTTAGGGGCAGACTTGGCTAAGTGTGCGAAGGATTTACGACCGGAACTGATGAGGTTATCGTCAAAATCCGACAAGCATAAATCGCCAAATTCACGACGTCGAAACGAAGTCGGCGGAAATCGTCGATCGTGGTTCGGTAGTTCAATTTCAACTGATGATTCGGTGTTCAGCGCTAACCACGCCCCATCCACGACAAGTCCTCGGGCCGATCAGGACATTACTGGCTTTGGCCCGAATAAGCGGCCTTTGTCGACTCCAGTTCTATTGAAGGCGACTTTCTATCGCGGAGAGAGTCAACGGCCGACCACATTCGTGGAGCCGAACTGTAACCGACGTCGATCTTCGTCGACTTTGAGTCCGGACTCACCCGATCCCCTAGATCAAGAACTCATCGACTTAAGATCTGAAAGGCGCGATCGGAGAGCAAGATCGGTGGACTCTTCGGAGCTCCGCAGAATCAACATTTCCACCGACAGTTTAACGAGCTCGTCGGATAACTTGTCGACAAATACGGTGGTGAACTGTAATCGTTATTCACAAGGTCTTACAGACCTGGACATTTATAAACTGCCTCCCCCACCTTTCTCTCCACGGGGGGCAAGCTCCCCGCGGGGGACAAGTTCTCCCAGGCCGGACTGTAATGCCATGGAACTTTCACCAACGAAGTTTAACTTTCCTGTCGGTGAACCTATCGGGGCGGCTCGCCCTCGTCCAAGACCCTGGCAGGATAGTTTGAGTCCTTCGCCGTCATCTTCGGATCAAAGTCCGACCAGCGAACAAGATAAATTGACTCTTTTGGACGTTCACATGGAAGGGGAGTCACACGACAAGACACAGCCGCTGCTTAAAGCGGAAACGGTGTTAAAAATGCCGACGTTTGAGGAACTTCAGAAAGAATTTGTTGGTAGCTGATCAGTAGATTTCGTCGGGTGTTGCTGTATTTTTTTGTTTGAAATTTTGTAATTTGCTAGATGAAACTCTTCGGTGTCACATTCAAATGCGAGCTGCTGAGCAGTATTTTCCTATGGTGACGTTTGTTTTTCAGAATTTGACAAAATATGATTGGCGATCTTATTTTTTTTAAAAAGAAAAACGTTTTGTTCCTGTCCTTTCCTTTGAAGAGACAGATTTGAATTTAATTTGGATATTTTCGTCCAGAAAGTTGATTTTGTTAAAATGCTGAATAATACACGGCACCATGTGAAAGCAATGTTAAACATAATTCATTTGAATAAATACACTAAGGTTTCATCGACATATCATCTGAGCGCCTGAAAAGCTTGGTCCCTCATTCGAATCCGGAAAAACAAGAACCGTTATTGGAATTTTCATAATCGAGGTTTATAGTCTTTTTCAACGATCATGACGTGGCTCATGTGCACCTCTATCGAAAATTTCTGTCTGCATTGTCGTATTGGTTATTATTATAATTATTTTTTTCGTTACATTATGAAATAGGTATTACGATGTTTGGCGTGAGACTGGGTCCGTGTTGTGCCGAAGTGTACTATGGGACTGTTGGGGAAGCTATCGCTTCTTTGATAAGCTGTTACAAAGTTGCCCAAGAAACTGGATCAAAATTAGCCCCCCTAAACAGTCCCATGGTGCAATTCGTCCCTAAAACAGTTCCATGATGCAAGTCGTTGCCCCAAAACAGTCCCAATATGCCAGTCGTCCTCCAAAACAGTCCCTTGGTGCAATTTGTTGCCCTAAACAGTCCCACGGTGCAATTCATTGCCCTAAACAGACCCATGGTGCAATTCATCGCTTTTAACAGTCCCATGGTACATGGTCTCATCGTCACCTTAAACAGTGTCATGGTGCAAATCGTCGCCCTAAACAGTCCCATGATGCAATTCGTTGCCCTGAACAGTCCCATAGTGCAATTCGTCACCCTTGACAGTCCCACAGTGCAGTTCGTACCCCTAAACAGTCCCATGATGCAATTTGACACAACACTGACCCAGTTTCACGCGGACACTCAAAATGACTAATATCCAGTGAAAGCGGTGTTTGTTTTTCCTGCTATGACGCTAGCATGCATTGCAGTGTATATTTAGTTGAACGGGGCGCTTTTTGGGTGACTCGAACGGCATGCCGTGAAAATGTATTTTCATTACGAATGGAAACGCTGGACGTTTAAGAAACCTTACAGTTGTTTTTTCAACGTAGTAGTGTTTCGAGGTTGAATTTAAAGTTGTTGTTTTGCGGTGTTTCTCTCGAGTGGAGATGGCATAGAGATTTAGGGTCTGCTGTTGAGGTTAAGTGTATTGTCGACTCCTTTCGAAGTTTTTTTTAAAACGCACCTCAGTGATTGCTAATAAGCGTAATTTTGCTTTTCCCCATTTTTAATACTATAGGAAGAAGTAGTCTTTTACTCATTGGCATGACATGGTTACATGATAAGAACAGTTGCTTGGTAAATGACAATACTGACGTTCTGTTGGTAATTATTTGAATACATTTCGTTCTCATTTTGAGCAAAACTCGTATAACCACCATACTGACTAGTATTATTATTATCACGGTCTTAAACATCTTATCATGTGGCCACTCTTCAGGATTTCACTCACAGATCTGTATAACATGACAAATAACGTATTGTTCGTTAGCTTCCATTTTTATGGTCACACTTGAGATTTCGCTTATTAATCAGCTCAAAGTTTAATTAGCCAGTTGCACAACCAGCGCCGAGAAGTTCAACCTGGTAAATCAGAATTAACAACACGCGGTAAACTGATGAGTCAAATTCACTTGCAAGATTCTCCACAATTTAATATTTTCATCCACAGACTCGAGGTTATTACCATCCCAAAATTCTAGGTTTATAATTGACCCCGACAATTCACAATTGATAGGATGAACACTTTCTCAGTCACTTTTCATCCTTTTTCAGTTTGCATTTCATGCAGAATTTTTAAAGATAGAGGATGCAAAGAATTCAGTTAATGTTGCTTAATTTCTACTTTTTTGACCCCTTAAAATCACGTGTAAGACATTCTCATGTAGTTTAACACGTTTGGGGCAAACGCAGTGGCAAGTTTACTCTGCATACGAAGACTGTGACTGTTCCGTTTGGTATATCAAGCGAATGTGACACACGCAACAAACAGCGGCGTCGCCAAAGAACGCAATTGTCATTCTGTCCACTCGAGTCCGTTTACAAACGCACACGTTTAGTTTTACGTCCAAACCGGGACGATATTTATCCGTTTACGAACTTATGCGCCATGGAGACCGTTCTACCTCGCCCCTAAGTGCGTATGGAAAAATGGGAAGGTGTTTGGTTAACGCAAAGGACCATGGGAAGGATCAGTCAAAAAAAAAAAACAAGGAGTCGTCGCTTCGCTCTTCTTCAAGATGCCTTGCGTGTTTCGAAAATTCGTTCCCAAGATTCCCCTTGATTCACAGCGCTCCTGGGTTCAACGAGAAAAGAGACCGTTTTAACTTATCTATTTACGGTGATCTTTACTGACATAGTTAAGGTGTGGAGTTAAGTGGAAATCGTATAGGTGTGTGTGCGCGTACAACCTTAGACGAACTCGCGTGGACATGGCGATGATAAGAGACTTCCTGAGATAAAATACTTTACAATCTGTTGTATATTTTGTTAATTGCGCTATGTATAATTCATGAAGCTTGGTTTCTCCCGGTGAGAAATTTGTGAGGAAGTTATGAAAATTTTATTTGTATCGAAACAGACGTTTTTTAAAGTATTTGGAGCAAAGGCTTCAGTCTCTTTCAGAAGGAAGAGAGGTGAATGATGATTAGTTGTGAAATGCCAAAACAAATAGACAAATAATATATAAATATATTTAGCACCAGAGGGATTCTAACATCCTTTGGACATTTATTAAAGAAATGAGAAAGAATTTGTTAGATATGGTGTTTTGAATCTTTTCGAAATGGTCCTGATTAGGAACGTCCTATTACTTCACAGGGGTTTAAATTTTTTACGTTAATAGTGAGAAAAGAAGGTGCACGGTAATGAAATGTCCCTAATTTTCAAACGCTGGCCGTTACAGAGGCGTTGTTTCTATTACCATTCCTATTATTTGTGATTTGATCACTCTACCGCTTGTCATAAATTATGCGTTGTTGGGGTGAGCTAAAAAGCTTAAGAGCTCGAAGCGTTGTTGAGGTCAGTGCGTACTAGTCATGCGTGCAATTTTCATAATATGTGGAAGTGAAAGCCAGCCAGGCCTGCAACTAGTTGCAAAGCTGGCTGCGCCCCTGGCGGCCATAGACCTCTTTCATAATGGCGGTCCATTAATATATTCTGTATTAAGTATGATAATTAGCCTTTGTGACCTCGATTGAAAGGAAAAATTCTTTTGTATTTTACACATGCTAACGAGGTCGGAAAGGCTAATCATCATACATATTTAACAATTATTCCTCGAACCCAGAGCCCGAATGGGCTCCGAGTCAATTTCGGCCTCATGGGTCATTGATTTAGAGGCCATGAGGGCGAGAGGAATAATTGTTTTAGTAAAAGCCAACTAGTTGGTCAAAAATATCGAGACAAAACAATTTTAGCTAGCAAAACGCGATTCAGCCGCCATTGTTTTGGTTTTCAAAGCCGGCGCTTTTCGCTACTGGTAGGCTATAACATATAGCCTAGTAGTAGCTCAACCAATCAGAATGCAGCATTGATAATAGACCACTAGTTGGATTTTGCTAAAAAAGAATATGTTAATAGGCCGCCATTATGTTGGTGTCCTTCCAAACCAGTCCTGTGGGAGTTGAACGTGTTTCTTATGTAAAAACTTTCTCATAATCCAATAAACTTTGCATAACTGCTGGTCGGGTGAGTGAAACTCTCTATAGGAAAATTCTTACCTTAGCTTTATCAGATGAGAGCAGTGTTATGTTGACATCAAAGTTGTCATAGGAACTAAATGACGTCATTACCTATTTTTCTAACAGGGGACAGCTACCTCTATGCTGCCTCAAAGTCTGAGCAAAGTCTTGTCTTTTGAAAGTTTAAAGGACTTCTGTGGTCTATAGAGAGGAGAAGTCGTTACGTCACGTTGCCATGGTAGCAAAAACTTTGGACGACGACAAACCGAAAAAGTCGCTTAAAAGTCTATTCACACCAGCCTAGTCCCTAGGCGTTCTCTCTTGCCCCGTTGTCCGTGCGAAGTCTGGGAAAGAGCGGGCGAGGGAGTTCCCGCCGCCGTGTCTCTCTCGGTGACGTCACAGCTCACGGTAGAGTCCAGGATTGACCGAGCCGAGAACGCCTAGGGACTAGGCTGTATTCACACTATTTTAAACTTCAACGATCTCATTAAATTTCATTTAATTTGTCAAATCTTTGCGAAATTTTCTTCCGGACCGTATCTATCGTTATCTAAGTTAAGAAAAAGAAAGCTACAAGTTTTGTATGTGTCCACCTACTCCTTAAAGCGGCCTCTTGAAATTAGGAAGTTTCATGTCGTAGTGGTGCAACCACGGCAAAGAAATGTACAAAATAGCGTGATGCACGTGCAATGTTGTTGATTGTTAATATAAACATATTTTTTGCCGTTCTACTTGCCGTCGCCGTCGTGGTTGGTTTTGTTGTCATCTAGAAATAGTGCTACCATGGTAACGTGACGTCACACCTCCTCTCTTTTAAGATCAACACATTTGGGCTACCAGGTCTCGCACGTGCTAGATAGCAAGTTAATTTATTCAAACTCATTTTTTAGGCAAAACGGGTTTTATTTGTACAGAAGCCCTAACGGCGACAAAACCGTCCGATTTTTATTTTTTAATAATTAAATGGTGCAGTTAGGAGCCGTTCTTATATCAAATGCGTCGGCAAAATTTGCATGTAAATTAAAATGTTGATTTTTGGCACCCTTGCCTGACTCTTGCCTGGCAAATAACCTTCCGAGGCATCATAATTGTGGCGCCAAGTTTGATGGCGTGCGGCTTTATTCTACGAAGGTTAATTAACAGCAACAGTGAGGCGTTCAAGCGCGTTCTTTCAATTCTAATGTTTAACTTGCGTTCTGTTTGAAGAAGATCGACAACAATCTTTGAAGCTAAAATCCACTTTAACCCTATGTTTAATTAATTAGATCGGGTAGGGAGAGAAAACTAAAGATTGAATTTTATAGTGAACACAAGTAAGCTTTAACGTGTTCTTTGATTTTCGCTTTATTACAAGTCAAACACTCTTTTATGAAGAAACAATTTTGAACTATGTTTAACTTAGCTTTTAAATGGCCTTTTCATGCTTTGGTATGAATAGGAAATTCTTACTGACGAGGACGTAATGCTTTACAGCCTTGATGTCGACAAATTATTCACATTAAATTATTTTATGGCTGACTTTTAATTAAAGTAGAAAAGTCTTGACTTTACGTTCTCCGCAAAAAGCAACCGCAGGTGCAGCGTTGGTTTGCTAGACCAAAACTTTAATTGTTTCTTTGTCGCTGCTGAAACTCCCTTAAGACAACAACTTTGAGGATAGCTTAACTTGCACTTTTCTACCACAAACAAAACAGTCATATTGACAAAACTTGTTGGTAAACGTACCTGGCTGAAATGATTGATATCATCAACTCTGCCCTCAACGTTCCGTTGATGCTAACATCTATCATTGCCAACACGGTGGTACTGGTCGCCATATTGTCAACTCCCTCGCTTCGTTCATCATCCGCCATCGTTTTTCTTTGTAGCCTTGCTCTGTCAGATCTTCTTGTCGGGTTTATTGTCCAGCCACTGTCCATTGCAAAAGAACTCGTTAACCATGTTGACATTTCTTTACTGAAAAGAGCAACAAATATCTTTGCTACTTTTCTGGGTGGCGTATCACTGTTCACTTCAACAGCGATAAGCGTCGATCGGTATTTGGCTCTTCGTCATCATATGCGATATCCAGTTCTGGTAACCACTAAGAGAGCAATTTACACCTCAACAAGTCTCTGGATTTTCTGCATCCTGTTATCATTCATCGGTTTTTGGAACAAAACAACTTATTTTGGGGGTATAGCTGCCTCTATCCTTATTTGCGTCCTGATTTCTTCCTTTTCGTACGGAAGAATTTTTTCGTTTGTTCGTAAGCATCGGCTCCAGATTCAGTCTCAACAACAGAATGCGGAAAGTTTCAATGCTGAACATCATGTTCGAATGAAGAGATTGGTGAAAAGTGTTATAAACACATTTTTGTTTTTCATCTGTATGATTGCGTGCTATACCCCTGTGTTAATATCCTCTGTCCTTGATGCTGTTTCGTCGGGGGGAATTTCAAGATCCTGGATTTTGGCTGATACTTTGGCGTACATGAACTCGTCCATTAATCCGTTCTTATACTGCTGGCGCTTACGCGAGCTTCGAAGAGCCTTTATAAAGACACTGCGAAAACTCAGTTCTTGCCATTAAATTCCAATACTGAGGACTACCACGTACCAAAATGAAAGAAATAAAAACAACTTGTTGAAACGTTAACCCTTTCACTGCCAGAGTGTTTTGATAGAGTTTTATAAGGCGACTCAACTTTTGAGTATGTGGACGAAATCCTATGATTTGACCATTCAAATGAAAGCTCTCTGCCTGAACTCAAACATGGTGCTATTTGTTGTCCAAAATTTTACAAAATGAAATTTGGAAATCTGGCCGAAATTTGCCTTTGGCTAGATTTGGCAGTGAAAGGGTTAAAAGAAGGTATAAATGACACTGTAGATACTAAAGGACTCCGCACCTTAAAGGTAAACTTTCATGTTCGCCCGCATTATTATTATTATTATTATTATTAATATTAATTATTACAATTATTATCATTATGAGGGATACTTTCCGGCAAGTGCTAACGGGGCGATTTGTTTACCTTGTGGAATGTGCCTAATGTTCTTTGCGATTTGTTACATAATTTTAAAGTTTTAGAATTGATTTCGCTATAGACAAGCATGGCTAATAAATTTCACCCAAGTTTGAAACAACAACGTAGGCACATTTTAGGATTTCACTTTTATTAAACATAAATAGCAACACGACTTGAAGCTTCGTTGGTAAACTGGAGTAAGGTAGTCCCTAAAACAAAACGGTGGCAAATTCGTTGCATTCTTCAGGAGAGTTGAGGGCTGGCTAAATGTAAATCGAGCTGCGAAGTACGCTGGTTCTGACATAAATTTCTCGAAAGGCATAAAGATAGTCTCTAAAACAAAAGGTCAGCAAACGCGCTGCATTCCTCACGAGAATTGAGAGGGTTGTCCAATACTCACAAATAGACTCCATTGGTGTTAGTGGTGATAAGAAGGGTGTCCTTTGGCACCAATGGTAGGATTGGTACCAATAGAAAAGGATATCATTCCAATGGTTCTACCAACCTCGACGTCAGCTGGCCCTTCTTCGGCCTTTCGCCTGGCCAACTCTAGTTCTATGGTCTTTCTCTCGTTTGCCGTGCGTCGGTCGTAGGTCTTCTGGGCTTGCTGTTGGGAGTATCGGAGGCAGGCGGCAAGGCTGTCTTTCGCTAAAGACAGAGGAAAGAACACAGACGGCTATCAGCGGTGTGGCTATAGTGTTTTAAAGCAACAGATTCCAAAAATTTGTGGGGAACGGCGAAATCTCCACGTTGCCCCCTCCCCGGGCTCTGTCTGGTGATGTTACTGGCGGGTCTCGGGGACCTACGACCTTTATGGCGACGTACAGTTCAATAGTGATGATGACCTACCTCTGGGAATATGCTCAGGTTTCGAAAGATGACATTTAATATTCCACAGCTTGCGACCTTGTTTCCGGTAAGCTGCTCAAACATTTTCTGTATAAAACGTGCTGTGAATGAAGAACTGTGTAGAACGGTGCACCTTTCGAATTCTGAAATGAAGGGGAGAATCGAAAATCAGAGCTCGTCACTCCATTTTTTGCACCTCATTACTGTGACCTACAGTTCTCAAGAGTCCTGTTTGGCCTAAAAATTCCTAATCAAGTTCCAAGTGCTATTTCACCAAGCTGGACAATTTTGCTGAGCTATAGCAGCTAACACGGATACTTACCAGAAACACGTAGTTGCTGGATAGCTGCGGGTTAAGCACGCTTCTGAATTGTGATACTATTACAAACTGTTTGAACAGCCTGCAGAGTTCGTTGTCTACCTGCGGGGAGGAACAGAGAAAAATTACTTTAAGTCCTGTAATTTAAATTACTTTTAATGGCAAATAATGTTATTTGACGGGAAAAGAGTCACCCCGTGGATCTGCTAAGTAGGCTGTTGCTATCATCGTTACTGATTCAGGACTAAGATTATTTTCTCTTTTGGCCTGGCTGGGTACAAGGCAATTCCGATGGTCCATTGGTACTAATGGTACGATTGGTACCAATAGAAAAGGATGTCATTCCAATGGTTCTATTGGTGAATATGCATTGCATTAAGGGGACTTAGATTATTTTCCATGTAGCCTGGCTGGGTAAGTAAAAGCGAACTTGCTTTCAAAGATGGCTTATAGAACGAAGCATTCTTTTGACATGTTTGTATTTCGACCTCGCTATATTGCAACTGTTAGCAATTACTATTAGTGCTAGTTTGACCTCGCTTTGTAACTATTAGCGCGGTTCTACTTCGTGTGACAGCGAAATTGTTTTGCGTGGTTGCCCTGTACCCAGCTAGATCACATGACAAAATAATCTAAGTCCCCTTAATGAGATGCACATTCACCAGTAGAACCATTGGAATGACATCATTTTCTATTGGTACCAATCGTACCATTGGTATTAATGGACCATCAGAATTGCCCTGTACCAGTCAGACCACATGACAAAATAATCTAAGTCCCCTTAATGAGATGCATATTCACTAGTAGAACCATTGGAATGACATCATTTTTTATTGGTACCAATCGTACCATTGGTACCAATGGACCATTGGAATTGCCCTATACCCAGTCCGACCACATGAGAAAATAATCTAAGTCCTCTTAATGAGATGCATATTCACCAATTAACCATTGAAATGACATCAGTTTCTATTGGTACCAATCGTACCATTGGTACCAATGGACCATCGGTTTGACGAATCGTATCTGTTTGTGTATATAAAAAAAAACTTATCTTTTAAAATTAGCTTTTAATATCTCTTAGATATTAAATATATTTGTATATTTCCAATATTTGTATTAATAGTTTTTAGGTTATTTATTGTTGTAATGCGCTTTTGATCACCTAGCATTTTAAAAAGCGCACTATAAATGAATAAATTATTATTATTATTATTATTATTATTATTATTATTGGACATGTGTGAGAATTGAGGGCTGTCTCAGAGTAAATCGAGCTCCAAAGAACACGCCGGTTCTGGCAAAAATTTGAGCGTACAACCCTATTAATTACTTGGTCAGCAGCTGCTTTAGGCCCCGACCGCACGAATCCGGATACTTGTTTATACGAATCGGCCTAGCTTCCGTCCACACGAAACCCTGCAGTGAATCTGCACACCGGAACCGCATATTTTAAAAACCGCCCTCCAGTGTGGCCGTTGTGCTCGATATACCTACAACAACATTCAAAACGCGGTTTAAATATCTGGCTTGGTTGGCGCAAGCCTAATATCTAGTAATGGCTGCCGGGTGAATCCAAACTGGATACACGACACCGAATTCGTGTTGACGCAAATATCAAGTATGCGGTTTCAGCGTATCGGGATTCTTGTGGACGTGGCCACAACGTAAAACAGAACACTAATAGCCCTTTTAAACAAGAAAATGTAAGCTTGCTCACCTGTTAGGTCCTCAGCAAAAACTCAACAAACACAAACCATAGTCCACAACGAACAGTAACACACTGAATTACCAGGCCTCGAAACACGAGAACTAAATGCAAAACAGTGACGTCACTGCCCAAATATGGGGTTATTATTTACACCCATGGCTAAATATGGGAAAATAAGAGAGGCTAAGGTAGAATTTGTGAAATTTTCCAATACATTGCGTGGCATTATGAATCTGTCGCCGAGTCAGTCTCTCTTCTTAGCTCGGCTGCTCGTGAAAACAAAATATGAAGCTTAATAAACGACAACGAGAACGGCAAACAAGCAAAAGGTTTATATTAGCAAAACAACTTTGCACGTGCATCACGCTTTTTTGTACATTTCTTAGCCGTCGTTGCACGACTCCAACGTGAAACTTCCCAATTTCACGTTTTATGGAGGATGTCAAGGGCGATCCCGCACCTATTTGAAAGATTGTTTTTGATTAGCATGGGAAAACAATAGGGATTGTCACATAACAATGCCCCTATCCCTGAAAACAATGGAAGCGCAGATTAAAGCGGACCGGTGAAATAAGAAGTTTAGAACGGTGCAGATCTACTGGACGTCAAGGGCTCAACGTGAGATTTTCAAGGTGTACGCACGAGTAAAAAAGTTAGAGCGCCGATGGCGCTGCAAATTTTGAAGGCATGCTCCCTCAGAAAATTTTTAATTGAGGGTCTCAGAAATGCCATTTCCTGCGTTCTCTGCTGGACATTTCCAGTAAAAAAAATACGAAGGAAAATGCAGTAGTTAGTTGTTCATTTTACCCATCTCAAGGGTTATCGGTACTGATACAGTGTTTACGGGGGAGGAGGAAGGTAAAACAGAGACGCCATCAAGAAGTCGAGACTTCTGTTACAACCGCTACCAATATTAACGTTCTTGTGCTCGTGTATGTGCAGAATTACAAGAATTGAAATCTCTCGTCTGTCACCCCACTATAACGTTTCTTGCCGTCGGTTTTTGGACTAATAAAAGGGTTAAGAAATACTAACACAGAGACACCAATATAATGCGAAAAAATTTATCAGTCAGTCCCGTTTGAACGATAGAATGCTTTCCAGAAATAATACCAAACATTTTTCTCCTGATTTCAGCTATACATGTACGCACGGGCGTATGTGCGTACATGGACGCTACGCCCCTGCATAATGTGAATATTATAAGACAACGATTTGCTTTTTCTTTTTGTAAACGTAAATGAAGTCCTTTAGAATTCAACTCCAGATTCGCCAACATCTGAACAAGAGCGATGAAGCCTGAAACAACGCTAGTTCCCTTTTATGTAACGTTTTCGCCGCCGTCCTCGCCATACTTGCTTAAGATCCCTATTATCATTGCAAAAAATTATTGCAGTCTTTACAAAACAGATACTTATAAATACTTATAAATATTATACACATAAACGGTGGTGCAAATTAAACTCACCAATAAAAACATTAAAATGCACGCTGTTATATGCATTGCTACACATTTACGTGAGAAAAGAAAAACTGTGCGGAGATGACAGCCGGAAGGTCCTAGCCTGCAAGCTCTCAGGGTGCTCTTTCTTTTTCCTGTCCCGCCGCCAGAGCGCAACGGAGAGCTTGCTCGTGGGCTAAGGAGGTCCTGTTATGGCAAATGAGGCTTGATTGAGAAGGCAGTGAGAGAAGGTTTGTATGATTTGCACGGGGGAAGGAGAACGGAACAAGGTGCTTTAAAATAAAGTCTTTGAAAGCTCCTACTTTTTGGTGGGACTATTCTCTGCAGGTAATTCCGCCATTAGTAAACTGATTTGAGACACTGTGGAAAATCTTTTATCTTGGGAGAGGCTTTCTTATTTTTACACATCCACCAGCACCGAAACACTTTTCTGGATACTCAGCTGTGTACCAGGATTTGAGTTGGCGCTATGATTGGTCTGTTAAGAAAAGCCATCGTTCGATTGGTCAATCAGTGTGAAGGGAAATCCGAAAATCACTTCCGGTAATTCCTTGGGTTCGGTAAGTCCCTTGGGCCCCCAGAACAACGGATCTCGGCGTTGCTTCACAGACCGTCGTTACTGGCAGGGGACCAAGGTCGAGATTACGTCTGGAATACAGGCGATCCTATCCCTGTCTCCATGAGCTTGCGGCGTGCTTTCAAAGGATCAAGTTCGAGGTTATACTTTGTTTTTCACACGGAAAACCACAAAAAGAAACAAAGCAATGCGATGGCACAAATGCAAAGACAAACATTCTCTTGTAGTGAATTGACATTTTATTTTCCATATTAAAAGTCATTCTATGGGATACTGTCATTGTATTAAACATATCCACGAAACCACAGCCCCACACCTTCACAACCTAAAAGCGAGTTATTAACACTGTTGGGTTGGTCTGTGGTTGAATGCCTCTATTTCGAGCGATTGATAATTAACGTTTTTCTCGAAGACTTAGGAATATGATCTGCTTACCAAAGGAACTCACAGATCGAACCAGTCATTTCAAAAATGAAGGTGTTTTTCGAAACTTTTCCCCCAAAGTCCTTTTTATTCTCTGTGTCTTTGATTTGGCTGGAAAGTCTTAATGAATAATGAAATTCTCTTTAAGACTAAACTGGTCTAGCCGCTCCGTTCTACAAGTTAGCTTACCATGAGCACAGAAGAAAAGGACCTTCCAGCGCAAAATTTAAGCGAAGTAAACGCTCTCAAAGCAGTATGGCTTAGAGAATTGTCACTAGGATCAGATTTCACTTGGGGGTAGTGCGTGAGGTGGTACGCACTAAGGGGGGAGGGTAGGGGTGGACACCTGGAATGTCCAAATAATGCATGATTTAGATTGAAAGGAAAATTCCCTAATTGCTTAAACACATTAATTGTTAAATTTAAGAAATTTTTGATAAATAATCTTCTCTCTTTAAGTTAAAAATTTCAACAACAGGATTAAAAAGAGCGTTTGTCAAACTGTACATGTAAAGATAACTAAGACCTCTTTTAATATATTTTGTTGCTTTTCTCCTCATTATAATACAAATTTTCTTAAGAAACCTAAAAAAAATGTATTTACTTCTTCAGAACAAGAATTTTCTGTTAAGGAAATGTTTATTTCCCATGTCATCTTTTGAAACCAAAGAATAAAAAATACATTAAACAAGAAAAAAATGTGTCAAAACATTTACACAATGAACGCTGAAAAAGATATACGAAATTGAATGCAATATTATTGCTAAGATGCGATTAACGTTCAAAAACGAACGAACTGATTGGGCTTTGAAATTGACTATTTTCTCAGTTACTCTCACTTAGCATCCCTGTACGTGAGCAGGTCAGGTTAAAGACATTTTCTGATATCAACAAGGGGTGTATATATCTAAGCTTATTTTTAATTACTGCATCTCTTAGCCGAGATATTACAGTCAACCTACATAGTTGAGCGATTTTCAGATGACTTTAAAAATACCTCAACCACTGATGAGTACGCAATTTCTAAATTCGCCGGTAGGTCAAAAGACCAGCAAGATCAATTCGTTTTTCCGCTATAAAATCACCCCAAATAAAAAGATCGGGCAGTTCTGTTCGATTGACCAAACAGAATACTGCTGTTAAACAACCAGTTTTCTATGGAAACCAATAGAAAGCCGCTTGAAACTAAGCAAGTCAATTTCTCTCCCATGGCTCTTAAACTGTTTTTGGTTAGGTTTTTAAGTCATACGAAAATCGCCCGAGGATTATGTTTCTGGACATTATGCTGTCAGTTAATCTACATAAATGCTTGGAACCTCTCTATAAGCTCCGTAGGAGGAATTTTCGTTTGTTCAAACAAGTGGCACTTATGTTTTGAGTCGCCAGTTACGATAGTAGAAAAAGCAAAGTATTCTGCGTTCTCAGGATGGGCCATCACGTGGCTCACCGAATCGATGGGAAAAAACATCCCTTGTCCTCCTCTCTCTGTGGCGTTCGTCATTTTCACCCCCTCCAGGGTCAGATTTAAAACGACCTCGTTTGATGATTTTGCCATGCCGAACTTTTTCAGCGATTTTGTTTGCTGTTTCTGGTACTGTTTCACGCACTCGCGCAAATGTTTTGGTCGAAGAGGTGGGTTGATGACCGTCGAACAGAGATACGTCGCATTGCAACTATAGTCCATCTCCTCTTCCACGATTTCCCAAGAGCTATCGATAACATCGTCCATGCCTGTCGAGCTTACCGACACTGTTCTGGCATTGCTCGGGTGACGTTTATCAGCGATATCCTCCACTTTTTGACTGTTGTCTTTCTTAGAGCTACCTCTAAGAAGATGCGGCATCGACGAGAATCGCCTCAGTTTTGAATGGCTGTGTTTCTTTGCTGGATCTTTTCCCTTGCTCTTAGGTTTCTCCTGCGTTACATCTTTGTGCGTTTCTTCATGTTCCTTATTCTGCAACAACAACAACAACAAAATATTTCACGACCTTGAATTTTACAGTTTAAAAACAGTAGAGAGATGTGTTTCCAAGTGTGAGCAGCAAAGATGAAGTCACTGAACGATTGGCAATTTTGCGGGAGACTGGTTTGGTGCTGTGTCGAATTGCACCATGGAACTGTTTTGCGGTAAGAATTTTGACTCAGTTTTCTGCGCGTGCGCAACTTTGTAATAGCCAATAAAAGAAGAGATAGAGTCCCCAAAACAGCCCCATAGTGCAATTCGGCACAATACCGACCCAATCTCACGCGGATCCTTAATGTAGCCAATACTTCAACACCGGCCGAGGAACCTCGCCTTCCGAACATTCTGTTTTTCGACCATTTCGTTAACACAAGTTCACGCCTTTTAAACGACCATATTCTTTCGGCTCAAACTGCAAAAACCCATGTTGATATAAATGCCAAAAACTTCATAATACGACTGCAATTTTATGGCCCTTAGGTGATCCCATTAAAAGTTTAAAATTCAAATGTGACTCTGTAATTTCGAATGAAGATTTAGAAATTTCTACTGCGTTAAACTTGAAATAATTCGCTCATGACCTAATTAGAGAGGACCTAACAGCATTTATGTTGATAAAGGGACGAATGGCTCCTGGCGTATGTTCGCAAGTTTACAATTTGTGTTTCCTTATTTAAACTACAGTGAAACGAGTGAAAACCTAGTATGACAAAAAGGTACAAAACAATGGCGCTATTGAATTCTAATCGGAAACTTAATATAGTTGGGAAATGATTAATCGATTTTTTTATTTTTCATAGTAAGGATAAACACTTGACTGACTTGAACGTGCCGTATAAAAAAAATAACGATGTTAGTTTTTTGACAAGGACTTCCTCCCTCTTGACCTGTCAGCAACCCCTCACGTAATTCCATCTTTTTCTTTTCTTTTCTTACTTCTGACAACGTAACAAGGATGTCTTGAGTGTTTACTCGCTCAAATATAATCAAAAGGGTGAGGAAAGGCTTGGTTGGAGTTCAATGGGTCAGCATTCTGGTGGCAAATAGTCAATGGCAAAACGTGTGAACTATTTCCCCAAGGGAAGCTTTTGGGAAAACGTCTAGTGTAACCGCACCTGATTTCAAATTTAAAAAAGGGGAGGAGAGGGAGTAAAAAAAATAGATTTTGTATACAGTCGAACCTTCCTAGGCGACAAGCTCTGGTAATACGCGACCACTTATCCAAAACAGCAAAATTTTTCATCACATTACTGTAGGTGAAACCTCTCGTAAACGATCACCTCTCGAAAGCAACAGCGACTACTTCGGAGAAAATTTTTTAAAAAAATTAATTGTTTTTAACCTCTTGTAAGCGACTATTTGACGCATAGTCTGAAGCGCTCTACGTTCGTTGTATCTGTCACGCTATTCACAGTATACGAAGAACTTTTAGTCAGAACACAGGTCTTTACACACCTTGCGAGCAAAGGTTCGTGTAGCTTGTCAGCCGCTTAGTTACGTTGCTTTATTTTATCCTACGCGACTGACAAGCGACGAGAACGACTTCGTAATCGCTAAAAGCCATGCCAGAGAGAAACACTGCTCGCAAGGTAAGCTTTTAAAATATATCGTACCTAAGAAATTGCATGCAGTAAATTCTCCTTCAAAAAGTATGTGTCGGGAGCTCTGCTCGAAAAAAAAAACTCCGGCTGCTTCGATTTTTGTAGGCACCCTGACCTCCCCTAAAAGACCACTGTTAAATTCGACTCGCTTAATGCGGACACCCTGTTAATACAGACTCTTTCTATGGCCCCCTCAGTTAACTGGGTTTGACTGTACTAGGAGAGTGGAAGACTATACGTACCAAATAATCGGAAGTGTCCAAAGAATTAGAAGGGGAAGACGAACCCTCTTGGGATCCACTGGAACAGTCTGAACGGAAAGAAATGCGCCTCGATGAACGAATCGAGTCTCTGCGGTCAGAGTAAGTTGCCTGGCAACCTACCCGGATTGCCTCGGTTGCAGCCACAGACATCGTGATTCGGCTGCAGCGGAACACGTGACAAAACATCTTGGTTTTTTCGCCTTGTCGGGCCTCCGACACGACGTACCCGAAGAACCGAGTGTCCTGTTCGTAAACGCCGAGTAGAAGAATCCAAGGAATGGCATGTTTGTGGAGGATTTTATTGTCCTTAGCGTCGATGAGACGGATTTCCTCAGGTCGCACTTCAAGATAAATGTTTTTGAATTCTTTGGGGTGCGCTTTTTCCAAAAGCAAACTGATACTCTCGTTCATGAGGAGATACGTCTTCTTGATTTTTAAAGAACCCAGGTAAGAAATACCATTGAAGGTCGGCACGCCAAGCCAGCTTTCAGGACCCAATGTGGTAGAAACTGGAATAGTGAAGGCCTGTAAAAAATATGCAGTAAAGGTGAATTTCTAGGCCTAAAATTGTCAACTCGACTGGATAGCGTGACATCCCAGCGGTTATCGATTAAAAGTTACGAAATAAACACGCAAGCTGCACGTGGAGGGTCTTCACCTACCACTTACGGACTTCAAAGGTCAGAAATGGGAATGTTTAAAAATGGGAGGATTTGCTGAAAAACGGAAATCTTTTATATTAGAGTTCAAAAGTATAAATCCATTCGATATTTATTGGATTTCCAATTTCACCTTAAAATAACATAAGCCTTGGTATCTTTGTTATCGTGAACGTTTTGCACTTCCTGCTAGCTTTGGCGATTTCGGGAAAACTACTAGGAACATCGAACACCCCCCCCCCCCCCCCCCGCCCCCTTCCATACACTTCCAATAGGCCGACGGACAAGAGTAGTCTACCAATCCAGTAGGAAAGCTAGTTGTCACGGGATTTCGCAACCAGATTAATGAAAATTTCGTCGGTTTCAGTAAAATTAACTACCATATAGAGATTTAAAAACTGCTTAACCAGCCCACGTTAGCTCTTAAAAAGCGTTGTTAATGAATAAGAGATATATTACACTCCTCGCTCCGTAAAATATTCAATCTTGACACTTCCCGTTAAGATGTCTAACGGGCAATGGAAAACAACAACTCTCCACTCTTTGCTGTCCTTAACTACTACACCGGTTCTAATGCGACGTTTTTTATAAGTCTTTTCCATACAACAAAGAATTTTTTTTCGTGTTCATTCCTGATGAATTTAGCTCCACGAGAATTCGTTAGCGTTTGACAGATTCAGCGTGATGAAGTTTTAAAAAACATGATTTTTTTTGTGAGTGGCTTTTTCATCAAGTTGTGGGGTGCTGAACGTGAAAGAACACAAAAAGGTATAGATTTTTAGGATCTGTACGTGAATGCCGATAAACATGTTTACAAATAACTCAAATGGATCTGAAGAGGCAAGAGGATCAACGGAAGTCGATTGAGTTAGTTGGAAAACGCAAAACACGCAAAAAGAGGAGCTTTAAAGAAAATAGTACTCAACGCAAGAGAAACTCGTGAAATTAGCCGCTTGTTCCAAATAGACAGAAAATTCACTGAACTATTCTTTATTTTGCTGAATTTTCAAAGGAAATCTCTTTGCCCTGACCTGTAAAGATTGTTATAAGGATCGTGTATCAAAACAAAGCAATAACGTGCATTTTTGAGGCATTTATTTCGCGGGAAAAATTTGGCGCTTGTTTCGTCCATGAAAAACAATGGATTTCGTAAGCATTTTAGTTGTTCTTGATATCAAAATACCTGCCTACTTTTTCAGCAAAAATTCACGTTCTTAGGTTTTTTTAAGATTATGTTTGGTAACCGTGACCTAAGTGAATTTATAACTAAGTTCAGCGAAAGGAGCTTTAGGTCACTTGAATTTGAAAAAGGGACAATAAGACAATCGCAGCTCCAGTGTTTGTTGTGTGAATATGGTAGAGATTCCTTCATAGAATATTTTACGGATGTTTGATTGTTTTGCTTTATAATTGTAACAACGAAACAATGCCAGTGTAATTTTAAACACAAACGGAAGCCGGCGGGGCTTAAATTCGATCCGCGAGTAAACAGAACAATTCCTCGTGGATTAGTAATTCAGTGAATTGCTCAACAGGGAAAATAATCTGTAAAACCGCACTAACCTTGGAAGTTGAAGAATTGAAAGTGTTCTTTACAGCACTGAATATTAGTTGTGCGTCTTGACACTGTATAACATGACATTCTGCCTCTACATCGGGCAAACAGACAATAATACCTAGAACGGTAGTGTCCTGTTTGTACAGATCTATCCAGCCAATGTTTTCGATGCCAAAACTTGTAATGACATCCCACGGGGAGCAATTTGTGCTGATTCGCATTAAATCCATTGTAACCTCTACGTTTACCGAAACGCAATCTTCTAGCGTTGTCTTAGAGACAATATCGTGAATAGTCGACTGAAGAGTATTTGAGTTGGCCCTGTGGACAGTTGTGCTCTTCACAAAGCGCGCGCCGATGTAAAAACCAAGCGCCCCTTTATTCAGCTTTCCAAGGCTTAGGCTTTTTGGTCTCGGCTGCCTTGAAATGTTGTTTCGTAAAGGAACCTGTTGACCCGGGAGCGAGCGAGACCTTTCTTCGACCTTTATCTTTCCAGGACAACTTCCAGTTGGTGTCGAACACGTCTTTCCTAGTTTAGGTTTCGGACGAGTTTCGTGAAAGTGTAAATCGCTGTACACTATGTCGACTGGCGCGCTTTCTTCTCTAAGACTTCCCGAATCAAGTGTGTCTCTGATATTTTCATAGGGGGACACTTCCGTATCTTTAAAAACTGAATCGTCTGTACTGCTCAAACTCTGTCGCTCGTTGAAGCTAATACTGCTACTGGAGCTAGCCGAAGTCCGGCGTGAATTGTTGTCACCATTTTCGACAAGTGGAAACTCCATATTAACATAAATCGGTCCTGGCGGATGTTTCTCGCGCGGGGATTGTTTAGGCGAGTTTCTCGGCGAAAGGCTTTTAGAAAGACGTTGGCCAACAATCTTTTCGCCTGGTTTTCGCGGGCATTCCGGTGTAGCAAATGGCGTTGTCCGCGCGCTTCGCTGTTGTTCCAAGCAGCGTTCCTGAGACATTTCTGTAAGGCGCTTGCGTAAATCGCGCAAGTTTGAAAAGGAGGACAGACTACTAGAAAAATCCTGTCTAAGAATAGGATTTTCCGATTCTCGAGTAGGTCGTGATGGAACAAAGTCAGAAACTTTGTTCAAGTGAATGATTTCTGCGTACTGCGTTGAGCTTCCAGGATCGGGTGAAGAATTCGACTCGAGAGGTGCAAGCCTTGAAGAAGAGTTCGATTGTTGTTCGCTCTGACTGTCCTGTTGTACCTCCTTTTTCCTTCTAATGCTATCTTTGCTAATGTAACCAGCTCCACAGCTTAAAGAACGATCTATGTGGCACTGCTCACAATTTTGCGACACACAGTCTCCAGGTATACTATCGTAAATGTTTTCTCCATCGCTAACAGAGTCGGTTTGTACTGCCGAATCAACTTGTTTCCTGCACATTGAAGTATAAATGTCACTATCCTCGAGTTCAATATTACAGTTAAGATCGGTCTTGGCAGACAACTGTCCCTTTGTAATTATCTCTTCATAGAATGACTCTTTCACGGACATTTGTGCTCCTTCGGATCCGATCATAGTTACTGCACCGTCGTTACATGGTACGGACGAGTACAACTGAACGGTAATTGATCCGCTCTATAGGTTTATCCATCCTCCCCCTATAGTGTTGAGTGTTCTCTGACGCAACATCTTGTGCATGAATTCGATATGGATTATCTCTGTCAACAATACAGCAACACAATATATTCTTTGTTCTACGTGCGTAGAAAATTACCTCTCGGGTTCCTACATCCGTCACGCCCGGAAGGCGGAAGAACGATTTTTGAAACTCGCTGAAACCCGGAGACAGAACTCTGTAACTGGTTTGATTCACGTCGCTAGACGAAAAACAAAACATCCTGCAAATATCGGATTGGGAACTGTTCCGATCAATAAAAATGCAAATGAAATTTTATTGCAAACTGCAGAAGATGAATAAAATATGCACATTATAGTCTACGAAGGGCTTCTCTGACTCGTTTCAAATGACAGGGGGAGCCGTGCGAAGTCGATGCTGGACAAGAACAAGCACAGCTCCTTAACTACGTAAGTAATACGTAAAAAAGAGGAGTCGTTAAAAATAGACATACCTATGATCTAGTGTTGTCAATATAGTTTAGTTATGTAATGAAGAGGAATTTGCTAACCATGCTATTTTCCCTGATCTCTCCACTTTCCGCAAGCTAAAGCAAAAGCAACTGCCTCAGCTTGCATATGTAGCTCCGGCTATATGGCAAATTCAGGGTACTACAAATGCAGTACGCGCAGATATAGCATGTCCTGGAGCGAAGACGCAACGCTGTCTTGCACTAAAAATCGTCGTTCCGAATCGTCCCATGTATCATCTTCAGCGGAAACCGCGCGCGCGGCCCAAAGGTACCCAGCGGCTGTGTGCAGAACATACGTCTGTAGCCTGACGTCTCTTTTTCCGCCTGCTACGAAGGATATGGGAGACACGCGCACGCAGGTTAGGCAACAATCTGTTCAAGACAGGTTATCTTATACTCCAGTATATTAAAGTATCGGAGGCTTAAGCTGAATTTATTTCTTAGCTATCACCTAAAAACTGACCTATTTCTTTTCACTTCGATTCAGTTGTCAATTTATAGGCCTTGAGTCTCGAGTCTCCCCTTTGCCGATTCTTTGTGACTGAAGAGCTATTTTTAAAAAGGACGATAAAGCCGGATTAGCTCGAACCGATCATTTGACTTTTGAGGACGCGGGAACTACGGCCGGATGGGTGACTTGGTCTGGGCAAGAATTTTCTTTCCAAACCTACTGATACAATCGAATTCTTTTCCCTAATTTTTGGGTGTAGAAATAAGACCATTAACTCCACACAAAAATCATTTTCGTGTTTATTTCGCTGGTAAGATATTTTTGCTGTCGAAAGTATCCCTCAAAAGTGATATGATCTGCCCCGTTCTTTTTGCCTCTTCCGCGGAAAAGCAACCGAGGCAATCATACTAAACTGTAATAGTGGTATTTCCACCGTTACTTTTCCATCAGTTTTTCCTTCAAAACCGGGGGCTTCTCCTAAAAAATTTGGGGAGGGGCTTGTGCCATATTCCCTAAAATCCTTTTCATTTTCAGGCCAAAATATGTCATTTTTCCTACCCTATTTCAGATCTGAAACGCAGTCCTCAAGAATCAAGCGAAATTACGTTAGACCCGTTTTCTCCAACCCTGGGTTGTTTAAAATTCCCGATGTTTCTAACCCAACCTAACGTAACATCCCCTGACCAATTAAACACTGTAATTTTACCCCTGATTTTTCAAACCTCCCGATACTTCGAACAAGTTTGCCTTTCCCAATGCCCCCAAGGTAGCTCCAAAATTTGAGATCTTAATATACATGTATAAAAATCATACGCATTTCCAGACCTTAGTGACCTTTAATAGTTCCAGGTAGCACAGAATCTTAATTACCCTATCTGAGCTAAAATCGCTAACAGGATCACATGATAGGCACCTGAAAAGCTCATAAAGGTAAAACGGGCAACAAAAGGGTAGCTTGTTTATCAACCTTTCGCATTTTACCATCCACGCAGCAAACCAGGTTTTTGCAAGTTGCGTGAGTCCGACTTCTGACTTGATAAAATTACGAGGGAGTCAAGCCATACACGAGAATTATGTTCCCTATTGCGAAACACGTTTGTCTTGGGCCGGTGAACGCGAAACATGAACCGATTTTGTTGCAAAAAGTAGAACTACCCTCTACATTCTACAACAAACTTTTCGCAATCCGCACCAGCCTGATTTGTATAGCAAGACAGGTTTGATCACGGTGGGTGGTAAAACATGCAACATTGCTAAACTACAATTGTAGTTTTGTAGCAATGTTGCCTGCGTGCAGACGTCTCCTATTTCCTTTGTTGCACGCGTGCAACAAAGGAAATAGGAGACGTCTGCACTCAGGCAAGTAGCAATGTTGCAATGCAAAACAAGTTGGGCTTTTTTGTTCCCCATTTTACCATAGCTAGGATTTTTTAAAGGGGATTTTTCAATTTAGGATTTTGGCTTGGACATTGAATGATTCGTTTTTTAGCGTTTTCCCTCACAAGGGGGGGGGGGGGAAGGGTTTATAGGTACCCTGGGGACCCCCCCGTTATGTCCTTGTCCAAAAGGGAGTCCATAACCTTTGACGCCGCTCATGCTACACAGCCAGGCTTGATGCACAGCTAAAATAAGCTAATATAAGTGTCAATCCCTGGGGTACGCAGACAACAGCAGCACTTTAAAACTGCATACAAGCTACGGTAAACAAATGAGAAGCAAGGAGCGTGATCGTAAGTTGGCATTAGTCGTGCTATGAGTAAGCTCTTCCTTGGACCTGCATAACACGCGCTTTATGAAAGCAAGGCGAACGCGGTATTTTGCGCGAAGCGCGAAACGAGTCAGTGCGAAGCGAAAAATGCTGCGTTCGCCTCGCTTGGCTTATGAAGCGCTTGTTATGCAGACTAGGTCTTCCTCTTCCTGCCGATAGTTCCAAGCTTCAATCAGCAGTTCCGCTAAGGAACATTTTGGCTTCCATGGAAAACTATCATCTGAGGATGTTTGTGTATGGGTCACGTCAATTTGTGTTTTCTCGCAATTTGTCGGCAAGAAAGTTCTGCCAGGGGGTGGGGCTTTGTCACTTCTTACCGTGTCGGAATGGCATTTCACATTTATTTTTAGACAAGCGAAAGCCCTGTATTGTCTCTTTCTTCTCACATACCGAAATCTAGCTTACTTAAAAGTAAATATACACAACTGTATTTAAAATGATCGAAAAGGGGATTTAATTTTTTAAAAGAAAGACCCCTGTTATTATTCAAAACATAAATGAAAAAATCAATAAAAAAAAATAATAAAAATATTAAGTGAGTAGAAGCGTCCAGAATTTACCGTCAGCGTGCAGATCACGAAAACCTGAGGGATAAATAGAAGTTCATATCACTCGTTTTAGGGAAATGCCTTTATGCCAGTCGGAAACTAAGCTTTGAGAGGTACACACGCGCTTCGCGCACGTTCACAGCGGATGAATTAAGGAGATTATCTGTAAGACATGAAAACCTTTCCGCAAGAGAGGAGAGAAAAATAAATAAAAATAAAATAAAATCGCAAGGAATAGGAAAGAGATTAATAACAAAAGTAGCGATGAAAATACTTAAACAAACACCTTACAAATGGCAATAACAGAATTTGATCATGATAAACACTAGCACCAGGGAGACGTGAATAACAGGTCGTAAATCACTTTTCCAAGAGAGGATATCCTCTGTTCGTTCTTCTGGGAAATTTTTGGCAGAGAATTGTTTTCACCGGAAGGATTTTCATTAAGCGGTTGTGATAAACACATCTCGTTCTCGCACGTGCTAGTTCGAAAAAAAAGGTCAGTAAGTAAATATAAGCGCTTTGCGCATTGAGTACTCTTGACCCTTTATATTCAACTTGTGTGAAAGAAAACGTCTTCCAAATATTTGCGAACATGAATAACTGAACGCTCACTCGTTGACTTGCTTTTGGATCTCTGTTGCACTTGTGAGAAAGCGAAGGAATTCCTCAAGTTCTCAGCTTGGACAGTGCGTCGGCTGTCACCGCTCCTGTTTACAAGACCCTGGATCGAAATTTAGAAATTGTCGTGAAGACAAAAATATAAACTTAATATTCACAGCAACGACTACAGCCTTATATTATCAACGTGGTACTTCTGAGTCGGTAGTGCATTAACATTTAGTACTTCCCAGAACATGATTCAGAGCCCGCAAAGCAGTTTCTTTACTAAATGGGGGGCCGTTTTGCAGGTATCCTGCGTGGCAAGCGTACAATGCCAAGAAAACCAAACTTTATTCCCATTTTATGTACACTCTTCACACATTAGTTAGGTTTCTAAATTCACAACCGGTCGGACATGACGCTAAGCCATAGGAGAATAGCGCGAAGCCCCAATATAAGAGCTTCAATTTTATCTAAGGATGGACTGAATTTGGTGAAAACCACATGGCATACACCTGTATATGCCTATATTTATTCTTGAAATACATATACAATAATTACCAGTAACTCTAAACAAAATACATATCTATTTCTAATTCCCTTAGTCTCCAGTACTAAATGGCAAGACACATTGGACTGTACCTTTGGATTGGTAGCCTAGCAGTCTAAGTTCTCTTATATCTGGGCCTTGAGTGACAAGTCCGACTGCTTTTGGATCGGTTAACCAGTTAAATAACCCACAAACGTAACGCCCAACCTCAACCACACGAAAAGTTAACTACATGGCACTTTCAAGCTTGTGGAGCAAGAGCAGAAATGAGAAATGTGTATAATTTCCTTGTTCCATAAGCGTGTAGCTGAAATAACTCTACTGTGGGTCAGCTTGCTTGTCTCTAATATAGGCAAACAGACAATTTTACAGTTGTGTACTGACTGTTGTGACCTTGAGTAAAAGCAGGGCTTCAGGTAACTTTGTTTTGATAGAAACTTCAGTTCATTTGAAATGTAGATCCTGCTTTCATGCATATGATCGACACTGAATTTTCCATGGAAACAAAGTCACTGCCCCTCTACTGTCAAAAACTGGGTCAACAGCTTTGTAGATAACTGCAAATTGACTTATAAACCGTAAACTATTGGATCGTATAATGTGAGTACATATTAAATATCTCATGCACCAGTATACAGAGAAAAGAAGTAGATATACAGGAGTAATATTGGGTACATAAGTAAGAGTCTTTTGTTCTTGAGTTCATCTTGTATGAGAAGAGATCCTGCACTGTATGATGCCCAAACCACACCAAACAGCTGAAGTGGAAAAAACATTAAATGGATGTTACCATGATGATGCTTTCAACAAAAACAAATAATATTGTGATCGTTCCCTAGGACAGGATATCTGAAGAAAGCATTATGAGAGTATAATGAAGCAAGAAGTTAACACTTTGAAACCAAGCTCTGTGTCTTCAGAACTCAGCAGAATTTTAAAATGTCATTATTGCACCTCACAAGATACAATGTAGGCCATTCACATGAGAGAATCCCAGAACAAAGATAGCAACAGATCAGTTTTTAGGCCTCAATGAGACCATCTATTTCTAGGTTCTTTGTTAAACCACAACTGGGATAAACATTTTTTGCCCAGCATTTGATACAACATGAATAAAGAACATATTCTTGTCTAAGATCACGACCGTGAGATTTATCTAAAAAGGCAAATGAGCTCACCACACTGTCCAAAGTAGAGTTAAAGCACTAACTGAAGAGCAAGGAAGGGGGGGGGGGGTACTCTGGATTTCAAGTGACAGGGGTGATTGTAGAGTCTCAGGGTTTGAAATTTTCAATTCCTGAATTTATTGAACTGGGCAGGAAAATTTGGCAAGTATTTGTGTGTGTGTGTGTGTGTGGCTTGATTTAAGTTGTTTTGTGGGAATTGAAAAGCATCTGGAGATTTCTGGTGATGCTTATGTATCCTTGCTACATAGTTCTGCAAATAAGGCACTTGGAAATTATTGGAGCTGGGTTAAGTTTTGTTCCAGAGATTTTTTTTACAGTTTTTTTGAAGCCCTAGGTTTTTTTTCGAAGGTTTGATTTGTGTTCCAATTTGAGCAAAATCATCACCAATGGTTACAAGTTCAGCTGCAGCCTTGGCAGAACAACGATTTTTTGCTTGAACAAATTTTTGTTAATTACCTTGACACTGAAGCTAACCATGGGAAAATAATGCACCAAAGGCAGAGCGGCAGCAGTCAGAACAAGCGGAATAAGTGAGTAGCCAATCACTCCCAAGCACTGAGAGTAGTTTACCTGAAATGTAACAAAACTATTAAGTATATTTTGAATGGGTCTGTACTGTAACATTGTGGGTAGTCTTCAAGCACCAAGTGTGGCAAACATCACTTATCTCCAAACAATATAAATATGTGTGTTATGGCATGAAACACCAGTACTTTTACTTAATAATCAATTCTGAAAACTCACTTCTCCTCCCAGCACTCTGGCCAGCAAGAAAATAATGAAGGATCCCAGCAGCCATATTGTTATTATCCAGGAGACAACCTGTCAAGTCAATAACTCAGTGGTCAGTAAATTTATTCTGTGCCCTTTTGTGTTGCCACGCCAGCTGATGCTTCAATGGATAAGCTAATTGCGAGCCCTGTTAAGGACATGTACGCCATAACTGACACCCCCCCCCCCCTCCTCTAAGCCTTTTCAGCCAAGATAAACCAAGAGAAATATGTCAATAAAATCAAAATAATGTACACCTACTGAGTGTAATAATATTAATCACTACTCTATGATGACATTGCCCCTTTTCTTATTATTATACAAAGATATCACTTGAAAAGTGAATTTGCGCTGCTTAAGACTTTATCGCCCTTTTCCCATCTTGTTTAATTCGTCAAATGTTGGCAAATTTTTTTGGAGTTGAATTCCAAAGGACTCTATCAAAGTTCAAGAAAAGAAAAACAAAGCTGTTGTATTGTGGTCCTGTCTTCGACAAAACGTTAAATTACATGTAGGCACTTTCATGTCATAGTCGTGCAACGACGGCTAAGAAATGTACAAAAACGCCTCATGCATGTGCAAAGTTGTTGTTTTGCCAATCTAAACCCATTGCTTTTTAGCTGTTTTCGTTGCTTAAGTTCCCTAATGTTGACTAAAAAATTATTAACTAACCTTAAATTGTCCCAATAATGCCAGCATTGCATATACAACCACAACAAGCAAAGGGCCCCAGAAGTCTGGACTGTCTCTAAGCACATCTCTCTTGAATCCCAGTGATGGAATTGGAAACACAACACAACGCACCTTGTAGTAGATATCTTGCAAGTCAATGTCAAGTTCTTCACTGGAAAAACACAGTAAATATTATTACGAGGTAATGCCAACAATATTACTTCGCAAGATGACAGAATATTGATGAGGGACATATCCAACCTTGATGATTATTGTACACCTGACCCCGGTTGTTCAAATGTTGGATAGTGCTATCCACCAGGGGCCGGTTGCTCAAAGACTGGTTAGCGCTAACCATTGGTTAAGAGGTATCAAAATGTATAGGTTTCCCTGGTATTTAACGCTGGTTAGCACTAACCATGCTTCGAGCAACCCGGGCCAGATAAATCACTATCCAGTGGATAAGTATTAGGGAAACCAATTGCGCTATCCATTGGATAGATTTTTATCCTGTGGATAGCGCTATCCAATGTTTGAACAACCGCGGCCTGATTGTTAAAAAGGTGGATAACGCTATCCACCGGATAAATCACTATCCATGGGGCCTGGTATACAACAAAAATTCCACTGAAAATATTTTGTGATGTAATTTGTGAAATGCAGTTATGCACAAGAAAAACTCTTTTTACTAAATTGTAAGTTCCATCCCTCAAAATGGATCCCATTCAATATTGCAGTGTAACATTCTCGTAACTAAAGACAGACTTTGTTAATTGGCTCCGGTTGTAATTCTCATTCGGATGAACAATTGGCTTTGTAAGGTTCTGCTGGTTTTGTACTTCTGAGTATGATTTCAGGAAAAAAGCATATTAAATAATTTGTCTGAAATTAATGTTTACGCTTATTAAACATTGCTCGGGTATGAGCTTCACAGTGATTTCCAGTCAATTCGAATTAATTCCCTTGCTCTTGTTTAAGTGCAAGGCAAGGTCAAGGAGAATAATTCAAAACCTGAACGATGGTGGTGTATGCATTCACCCACAATAACAGCTGATTAAAGGAGAAACATGTCGAACTCACTTGAACCAACAACAGCTCATATTAAGAACTAGCTAACTCCAACTATATAATATATAATTTGTGTTCTTTTACACTTCTTCTTCAAAGAAAAAAGTTAATTCCTGTTCAAAAGTGTACTTACAGTAGTGGCTTGTTAAAATCGTCGCCGCTTTCATCCACCTCTAAGAGCCAGTCGTAGTTTTTCTTGTTAAAAATTTGTGAATAGAAAGGAAATCTGTACCGAGGACCTCCACTCGCGTCGTCTTTCCGACCGCTTTCCATGAATTCTTCCTGCGCCTCAATGGATCCAGAGTACATGGAGGCATCTTGACTCATTGGAGGACCAAACGAAAACTCGTCCACCGGTGGATCTACCTCCATATCCAAAGGAGGTTGTGAAGACGGAGAATACAGAGGAACTGACGTGGCCGCCATTTTGCTTCGACGTTTTCCTTTTCCTTAGTTTATCACCCCCAGTCTCCAAACATTTCAATCTTGCAGCGTTAAGACTGGGACGATCGCGTGGCGCGAAATTTTGTTCACTTTTGCTTGATGTGTAGGCTGATTTTAGTGAAAAAACGTTCTGTTTCTCTCGAAATGTAGCTTTATTAAGATGAGAAAGCTTGATCGAGCGATGTAGGAACGCATAGAAGTGGTAAGTAGTGTTATACTGGGTCATATAATTAGGAAACTATGATCTTGGACCCGAATAATGAAAATGTTGATAATTCGCCTGCAGTTGTTGTTGAATCGAATTTGCGAATTTGTCACCATCCATCAACTTGAAAGTAAGTTTGTTTCGATCAAGATCCTGCTCATATTAATAATTTTAAAGGAATTTATTCGAATGTCTTTAAAATTGTGAATGCTTATTTGATTTCGCAGCCGAACTCTCCGCGCTTTCGTCTTCGTGTGATTAGATGGCGTCGCAATTTCAGTGATGTTTGGAGAAGATCGTCATAGGCCTTTTAACTTGCTTAGCAGTGGTAAAGCTTGTTAGTATTGGCAAGAGTAAGAAATGGGTATCCAAGGCTTGCTTCCTCTGCTAAAGCCAATCCAAAAACCCGTTTCGATCGCTGAGGATTTTGCCGGTCAGGTTATTGCAGTGGACGCCTACTGCTGGTTACACAAGGGAGCTTATGGATGCGCCATGGAACTGGTAGAGGGAAAGAAAAGCTTTCTGTATGTAGCTGCTTTTCTCATTAATTTTAGTAACTCTGACATTTAAACATAACGGAAATCTGAAAACATGAACTTCTTGCTAGTAAATTAAAAAAGCTCCCACTGAATCCATATATTACCAATTGGTACTTGAACTTTTTAAAGGATAGAAAACAAAGGGTATGTTGTAACAACTTTGAGTGTGACTGGAAACCGGTCAACCAAGGGACAACTCAAGGTAGCGTTAGCGGTCCTTACCTTTTTAATATCTTCCTCAATGATCTTAACATCACTTTAGGTAATCATGACGCGCTATTTAAGTACGCTGATGACTCGACAATTATTGCTCCTGTATGGAAGGAGGTAGACTACTCCGATCAGTTAGTGTCACAGTTTTTAGATTGGACGAATACAAATGGAATGTCTTGCAACCCAAGCAAATGTAAAGAGTTGACGATCAAAAAGAGAGGCAACCACGATCTCTATTCACCCATTGGGATGATACCAAGCTGTAAAGAAGTTGAGATTTTGGGCGTCACCTTCCAATGTGACAGCAAATTTTCAGTGCACGTGAAGAACAAACTTATTAAAGCTAACAAATCCCTACATATCCTTAGAACGCTGCGCAAAGAAGGGTACAATCAGTCAGAAATAGACCTTCTCTTTAATACTATAGCTCTACCTAATATTAATTACGCATTATCTGTCTACGCCGCGTCCGAGTCCGATCTTACACCCGTACAATGTTTCTTAGACCGCTGTTTTAAAAGGAAATATACGTCTAAGCCTGTAAGTGTTTATGATTTCTTAGAGAGGCAAGACCGTAAAATTTTTAAAAAAGTTTTTAATGCCAAAGGACACCCACTTTTATCTATTATGCCTCGTGTTAAACCCTCCAGCTACAATCTTAGAAAAGAAACTAGTTTTAAACCTAAGATTAACACTATGCGCTTTAAAAACTCTTTTATTAATCGTTTAGTTTTTAAATATGAATTAGCTATGTAATATACTAGATATATATACCGGTATATATTTTTTATTTCTTACTTTTTAACTTTTAAATTTCTTACACTTACTTGTAACAAAAGATATGTATTTTTATCTCTTGATGAATAAAGACTTCATTATTATTATTATTATTATTTTATTATGTACAGTCATTTAGTTGTTTATAATGCTTTCTTTTGCTAGGATCATTTGCCCCCCTAGAATGCTGTAGTTAGGGCTCTCCAACCCCCCCCCCCCCCCGCCCCCACCCCCAAAAAACTTCCAGTTCTGGTTAACCACAGACCTGAAAGACTTTGACTTCTTTTAAAATCCACAGTAATAGTTAAAGAAATGATTTTAGCTTGACTGCATTGTCATCCAACCATCTGTTTTTCAGATATGTCAACTATGTTTTGAAGCGTATCAATATGCTGCTGCATTTTAATGTTAAGCCAATCTTAGTCTTTGATGGATCATACTTACCTTCCAAGGCAGGTCAAGAGGAACAACGAAGAAAGTAAGTATGTAACATTTCAAATATAAGGATCCAGAAAATATCCATGTATTTTGTTTTACTATTGTACTCGTCGCTCTCCTAGTTTCAACCTATCTTTGTGTCGTTTGTTGTCATAGTATCTTTCTAGTGTTGCTGTTTCAAGGCCATGTCACTTGTCAGAAATGTGCCCTCACAGGGCCTCTGGTGTTGGTTGTTAAACCAGGATGCAGCTGAATATTTTTGCTATTCTCGCACTTAAATTTCAGCCTCTTAATTTTCTATTTTTCTAGGGCAAGACAAGAAAACAAGGCCAAAGGTTTGGCCTTTTTGCGAGCTGGCAACAGGCAACAGGCTTTAGAATGCTTTCAGAAGTGTGTTGATATCAGTCCAGAGATGGCTCTTGAAGTAATTAAGGTACTGCTGCTGTTATTTGTCTCTTTTGATTGCTTTTGTATTCTTGACACTGTCCACATAATCATGGTCTTCTTCTCCTAACAGTGATTTTACAAGGGGGTAGTAACAGGTGATACACAGACATCTAATCTTAAAGGAGTTGTGTCACAAATTTTATAAAAATTCTAGCCACAGGCACTGCCACCATATTGACAGAGTGAAACATAAAAATAATTTTACAAAACAGTAAACAAAGGTATTAACAACACAGCAGATAGAAAAGTAGGCATGGATGGGCAAACTTAACTCTGAAGATGACTACCACACAGGTTGTCGAAACGTCAGTCACTGTCAACAACAACAGTCCTATTCAGGACTACGTTCACCCGGATGATCAAACTCAACTTACTTTTGAAATGACTCCTGGGTTCAAACCTTTCACAAACTTGAATAAGTTTTATAAAATGGATCAAAATTGTGGGTTTTTGAAGACCTGTTAGCCTAACAGTTTTTCAAAGTTCATTGTTTTTGTTTGTAACATTTTTTTATTTTGATACACTGCTTAACCCTGTAAGTCCCAATAGTGACAATCATCAATTTTCTTTTAACAATATCCATACATTGTCAAGAGAAATTGTTACGAGAATTAATCAAATGATCACCAAAGAGAAAATGCTTTGATCTGTTATTAACCCTCTCAACTTATCTCTAAGGAAATGTATGAATATCAGTGTGGAGAATTTGGTTGTGGATATTGTGTGTTAAGAAGAATTGACAATGCTAGTCCCATCTGCCACTTTGGATGTGGGAAGGAACCTTGGCCGAGTTTGCTTTTGCAAAGACTTCTGGGATTGTCATTGGAGATGCGCTGGCCAGCTATTGGCCAATTTTTTTTCCTGCCTCCAGTGACAGTCCCAGAAGTCCTTTCAAAAGTTAACTTAGAACGGTTTCCTTCTCATTTCTAATGTGGAGAATTGGTATCCGCTACAAGTGTATCTGAATAGATATCTGAAAAGCCCACACGGCCTGAGAAACATGCCTGGATAAAGCTGTAATTACCTGCAATACTGACAAGGGCTAAGCATTAGAGAGGTTTTAAAAGTTTCCTCTTTACTTTTCATTTACTGTTCATTATTTCTACACATAAATATTTTTATTATTAGTTTCAAGCAATTTTTTACCCATTTTTTTGTTTTCAACCATTTTTATCAGCTCATTTTCTCTTTTGAGAAATTTTCAACTTGAATCTGACGTTTGCTGTTTGCTGTATACGTGAAGCTAAAACTCTCTATTTTCTTTTTAGGAATGTAGAAAGAAAGGTGTAGACTGCATTGTAGCACCTTATGAGGCTGACGCTCAGCTAGCATATTTAATGAAAACTGGGATCACATCTGCTGTTATATCTGAAGACTCAGATTTACTTGTGTATGGATGTCAAAAGGTAGGGGACCTTAATGTTTATGATATGCCCAACAAGTTATAGAGTTCTTTTTGCTTTCGACTGCAATCAGTCTTTCTTTTGCTCGAAAATCTTTAAGCTAGTGCAATACGTGAGCAGCAAAGCCACAAGTAGCGAGGTGTCAAGAGAGACTGCTTCCAGTCTATTTTTCCTTGACTGTTATAAGCCAGAACCTTAGTAATCTGTAGTTATCTGTTGCCTGACTTTGGAAAAGGGGGCGGGGGGAGGGTGAGGTGTTCTCCTGGTAAATAAATTGGGGATGTGTGGTATGCTTTCTGAATTTTGGACAAAAATATGTGATTTTACCAACCTTTCTCGGACCTGAAACATCTTTCTCAAAGACAAATGGTAAAAATAGATAAAAAATTTCTGATCCAAGACCCTTACTTTATTTTAGAGCCAAACAGCTAAAAACCATACCTAATGTTAGACCATATGGGGTAAAAAACCACACCCTTCGGAGCCTCACATACCCATATAGCTGATGTGATAGACGCAGAAGTGTTTGTATGCTAATCATAGGAAAGATATGTCTTTATTTTACTGATCTGTACTTTTGTGAGGGTTAGTATGGAAGGATTCGACCTTCTTCCCTCCATACTTACCTTCACAGGTAAGAAGCACGCTGTACCTTTTTCGATGTTATCTATTGCCACCTACTCAATATCATCATCATCATCATCATCATCATTTTGCCCTTCTACTTTAGAGGAACCTTGTTGACTTTAATAAATGTGCATGTATTCTCGTTTCCAGGTAATCTTCAAGATGGATGCTTATGGCCATGGTATGGCCATTGATTTAGCCGATCTTTCCAAGTTGACAGACCTTAAGCTGCATGAGTTCACCCAAGAAAAGTTCCGACACATGTGCATTTTGTCAGGCTGCGATTATTTGCCTTCTGTCAAGGGGATTGGACTTCACAAGGCTTTGAAACTTCTGAGAAAATCATCTTCCGTTGAAAAGGTAGATACTTTACCAGTTGAGAGTCCCGAAAGTGATGTTTTTCGACTGTGAAAGCAATGAGCGCGAGCTCCACAGCGTTGGGTATCAAACGAAAACCGAGTTTTCTAATGAAAATGAGAAAATTGAAAATCGAACCCTGATTCGTGGGAAAGTGATTAAGAATTTGACTTATCAACAGTGTTAAAAAGAGTACCGCAACTTGTAGCGTGTGTTTGTTGACTTTCAGTATCCTGTTTGACTCGAGCCTTCCCCAGAGTGCTGGCTGGACTCTATTTAAATTTAGTGACAAGATTCATTAAATTCCCCGATTGTCATTCAGTTATCTCTTGTCCCCAAATCAAATGATAAGCTATTAAAGACCTTTCGATTCCAAGACGAACTCTAGGATGACCGCGAGGACCAGATTTAATTATAATTTTTTTTGCGTATTCTCAAAAATAAACACCGAAAAGGTTAATTGTACATTTTTTCACAAGAAACATTAGCACGGTTATTTTTATTGAAGGAGGTTAAGCTCTCTCCCTATCGCAAAATGATGAAACTTCCAACATTTGATAACTTGTTTCCGCTGCTACAACATCGCTAAAACCCATGGTCTAATGACCACGGCTACCACTTTTTCCCGCCAAAATGACGCTGGCTCACGTGAGCGCATTACGTAGTATGAGGGAGCTAAAGTAAAGGCGTTAGCCATTTCAGTTCTTCTGTGATATACCTTGATGCTGACAAATTTGTGTTGCTAAGCGACTTTACTCTTATAGAGAAGATTTAGCCAAAACTTTGGTCAGAATCACGGCCTAAGAATGCAAAAAGGCTAGTTCCGGTTTACCTGCGTCGCTCAAGAACGTCGTTGCCTGAAGTCCCTACTGAGAAAATCTCGTCGTCGTAGTCCTCCTTCTCTTAGAATCTAAAGGCCTCTATGGTCCTCTATTGACGGGAAGAGTTTAAGGCTTTTGTAAGGGCTTATTCATGATTGTCATGAACCATTCTATTTTTCCTTTCCCAGGCGATACGTTCCCTGAGACTAGACGCCAAGATGCAGGTCCCTGCAGACTATGAAAAAAGTTTCAAACAAGCAGACGAGACTTTTCTGTATCAGCTAGTTTTTGATCCCATCTCCAAGAAGCTGGTTCCATTGAACGAGCTACCAGAAGGCATAGAACTTGGTGATCTAGAGTTTGCCGGACCGTATCCTCGTATATCTTTTATGTAATATATAGGTTTATCCAAGGCTAAAAGCGAAGCGTCCATTTATATACTTTGAATAACTTAAAACAAAAAAATTAAAACGAATAAGCTTCAACCTGTGCAAAGACATCCAGAAATGTATACTTAAAAAAAGATAAAATTATAAATCAATAGTCCTGGAAAAGACTTCTTGCACATACGTCTGCATTTTTGAGAAGCTATTAATCAGCGCGTAAAATTTAATGTTGTATAAAGTCTGGTTGTTATTTACGAAACTTCGCATCCTTGTGTATCTTTTATATGACTAAGAAAAAATGTGACAATACGGCGGACACAACAATCTGTTTCTTCTTATGCCGTTATGTCTTCATTACGTTCCACGTAAATTGGACTCTCATTTGAATCAACTCCTTCTCATACATCATTATTCGCAGAAAACATTGGCTTAAATTCCGTCAAGACCTTATTGTTTTCAGAATATAAGTTGCACTAACGTTTGTTGCCATATCTTCTATGTTCCAACTCCACTCTTAAACAATGTGTAAAAATTTTTTCTTGATTTCTATACGAATTTATTTCACGGACTGCGAAAAAGATTCAGAATATATTGCAAAACAAGCAGCGTTTTCTGCCTAAATGAATCTGTTGCTTTATCTGAGATTCGATTTCCGTCGTGATTTAGTACTGAAACACGACATTATCTGTAAAAATTGTTACACTAGCTGCATGTTGTTAGTCGACAAGCCGCGAATGAGAAGAACCAATTTCTTGTTTATTTTTTAGTGGGAGGGGGTGTTGGTGTGTTGAGAAGGGCTGTGGTGTTTATTTGGCAGATAAGGATGAGGGACGAAGTTATCTTAGCTCGAGTTACTAAATTGTGTGTACCAGTCATGTGAATGTGTACAATTTTTTATGGAGGCTTTGTGTTTGAAAGTATTATTGTTAGATCCTTAACAGGTGAAAGATTGATGTCTAGAGAGAAAGCGCTCGGAATTGCACTGGGTAACATCAATCCCATCACAGGGGAAGTGATAGCGAATTTCAGCCCGTGTAAAACTGAGGTATCGAATTCACTTCTCGATGATGAAGAGACCGACTACGAGTGCGAGATTTTCTCAATTCTAAGTATTGCTCGCGCGTGAACCAGCGTCATTTTGGCGGGAAAACGTGATAGCCGCCGCCATTCTACTAAGAATTTTAGCGAGATACGATGTCGTAGTGGCGGAAACAAGTTACCAAATGTTAGAGGTTTTATCATTGCACCATCGGGAGAGGGCTTAACCTCCTTCAATAAAGATAACAGTGCTTACGTTTCTGGTGAATCAGAGGTACAGTGAAGCTTTCCGGGGTGCCTTTTTTTTGAGAATACGCGAAAAAACTTTTATTCAAATCTCGTACTCGTAGTGGTCCTCGTCTTCGAATCTAAAGCTCTCTAATCTGCTCAATTCACTCGCCCGTTCTTTCTTGCGCTCACTACTTCCAAGCGCCTGCTAAGCAGGCTATTCACTTGAAGTGTAGCAATCCCTTTGTTGCCTGCCTGTGATTGGTTGATTTTGTTCCCCGTTTTCCAGTGAAGACGAGTTTTTTCTTTAGCGTTCTGTGGTTGTACTGATCGGCTCTTGAGGTTTAGATAGTAGGAATGTATTTGATTCTTCAGACATTTTACTTCCGTTATCCCTGTTCATGTTGCTCAACAGGGCCAAAAAAATCGCTTATCGAAGTGGAGATGACTTTAAAGCAACAAGTATGTGTTCAAACATCTTTTCGGAAACTGACGACCGGCCCCTGTGGTTCTTTTCTCGTAAGCGACCACTAAGTCTTCGCATTTTGGGTGGTCGCTTATTGGAGTTTCGACGGTATCCAACACTTTCGATTCTGCTTTTTTTTCAGGTCTTAGATCTTGTGTCTGTTGGTAAATCTGGTGACGACGTTGATATTGAATCCGATTCTCTCACCCCAGTCACCACGTCATCGTTTGGTCACTCGGTCATGAGCAAGAGAGGGAAAACTGGGTACGACGTTCAGAAAAACCTCTCCGGACTGCTGCTTGATTCACAACAGTCTGCCAAAACAAAGAAGCCTTTCATGCCACCAGGCCAGAAAAGAAAAGCTGAAGAGGACGCTGTGGACGATGATTCACTGGTAAACATGTACACCGCTCTCAAGCCTAGGCCAATGTTAACACGGGCGCCATCAAACGTTGAACGCAAGGGTTCAAGAACGCTGGGTCATGGCCTTAAGAGGGCAAAGTTCAAGAATCCATTTAAAGTCAGTGGTCAAGATATGGAGTCAAAAGGCAAAACAGAATTCAGCAGGTAGGTGTGGCCAGTTTGGCCTAAAAATAAGGAGAGTGCCCGGGCCCCCGGGTGTCCGGGCCCCTGGGTGCCCGGGTCCCCGCCCACCCTTTCCTAGATTTGCCCGTGGAAGGGTATCACTTAGTGCGGTATGATCATCATCTGATCGCTAAATGGGGACATTTCACAGTTTTTCGTTTTCTCTGATCTACATCTAAACAGAAACATACTGGATATATTTGTTATTTTAATAATAATGGAGAAACTGGCCTCGCAGCGCTCGATCGTGACTGTTCAGGGAAAGTCACCGAAAGTACCCTTTGTCTCTTTCTTGCTTGTAATCATCATCTGATAAACATTCTTCAAAGCTTTCACTTGTTTAATCCAGAATAATCTTCGTTATTCTTAACATTTTTACACTTGTGCGCAGTGTTGAACAAACGAAGAAAAGAATTCCTCCATCTCTTCAGTCGTGTGTCTGTAGACCCAAATAGTCCGTAAGCAAAGAGCAATCTGAATCAAACGCGCATAGTATTCACTGCAGTGTATGGCAAGTTCTATTGGATTCATCTCGTTGTTGAACTTGTTTCTCAAAAGGTATTTTAATCTCGCTGGAAGCCCTGAACGCAAGGAGCAAAACGAAGATAATGAGGTGACGAATTCGGAATGTCAAGATGAGGACGAGGCAAGCGCTTTTAGTACAGGGGATCCTGGGGCTGTACTTACTCTTTTAAAAGATATCACGGCGGAGGATTCTAGTGGTAACGAAGTGGGAAAGGGAAGTAACGATGAGGGCGATATTGAGGAAAATAAAGAGAATGAGTTTCATTCTTGTGAAGTGTCTTCCAGCAGTGAGCGTCTTTCAGCGAAAAATCTCGAGGAGAGTCAAGAAAGGGACTCGTCACAGAGAATCTCCGATACCTCTTCAAAGCTGCAGAAACAAAGCGTTTTGAGAAACCACTCGTTAAATACTCAGACTGGAAACAAAAGCTTGGGCGAACTGTTTGGTTACAAACCAACTGTTAAAAAAAGAACACTGGACAATTCCAAGTCAGTTCCCTCACAGGCAATTGCGAATGAGAAAACTGATATTCCTGTTCCGCCGCTTGAGATTATAGATATTGACAGCGGATACTTGTCAGATACAGAGCAGAGTACGGATGGTGACACACCTACTCCTACATCGTCGGCTATCGCGCACCTAACTCCACTCTCCTCGGGAAGAAGTTTGCCTCTTAGCCAAGGCAGCGCCGTTGGGACCAAGGTATGCTGTGTGTTTTGTTTGTTTTAAAGAGTCACACCTTTTTAACTGCTGTTATGACTGAATAGCAAATAAAATGATATGTGTGGAGAAAAGAACTCAGAAACAATCTTGACTGAGTTCCAGATGCGAATTAAACAGCCACGATCTTCCAGACACTAGTCGCATCCTCTAACCACTGAGCTACCAAGAAAACCAAGTGATGAGCAGGTCATTTGTGGGCTGACACAACGAGCGCATCGCACAGTCATACTACGTCAATTGATCACAAGGATTAACTACATCACGTAGTGACATAAATACTCTCTGAGCAATAAATAATAAATAGAATGATACGTGTGAGGAGAAAAGAACTCTGAGTTTCAGATTGAAAATGAACCCACAACATTCCGTAAACTGGTCAGGACTGAAGCGTGATGATCTATTATATATCTACCTCGCTATATCCATATCCACCTCTTTACATTCATTCTAACTCGATTAGACAGCAACCGTCGAATTGCGGTTATAAACCAAACACTGCAGACATTTCCCTTACAAGCCCATTGTACAGTGTCTTTGTTTCTTTAAAAAAATGTTTTGGTTTGTACATAGGTTTTCCTCTATTTCTTTTTCTCTTTTTTCTAGACAATGAAGAAACAGATTCGGCTGAATTCGAAACCAGGTAGGAGTATTGTACGTTCAAGAAATTGTAAGGGGAATGGGTACAAACTTTCGGCGCAATAATTTCTGAGATGGTTTTTGTGGAGAAGCGTTAGTTATGATTGGTTAATGGTTTCCTTGAATACCATCGACCAATCATAACTAACGCTTGTAACCATTCTCCCTAGTATTTCCGAAGTTCAATCTTCCTTACTTTGTTTAGAGACCCGTGAATTATCACAAAGATGAATTCCGGTCCGCTGGCCCGATAGGGAGATCACTCAATCATTATGGCGAAGACAGCGGGAAAGTCGAAAAAACAATCTCAATCTGCGGGCATCACACTTTTTGGTACATTTCGTCGCCGTCGCCTTCGCTGCACGACTGCGACGTGAGAGGTCGAGATTTGACGACGGCTATCACGTGTTTCCCGCCAAAATGACACTGTTACACTCGTGCGCACTACTGAGTATGGAGAAAATCTCGTTGTCGTAGTCGTCCTCGTCTTTATGAAGGACGTAAACACAAGGCGACGATTTCCTCCTCCTTCTTCTGAAGTTGGATACTGTCCTTAAGAATACAACACCAGAAAAATTCGCCTACAATTGCCGTTGTGATTGCGTAAGATCCCTAATGCCGACGATTGTTTGTTTATTCTTGCAGGAAGTCGCAGCACCGGTCTTGGCAGATGTCGTTCCATGGGAATGTCAAGACCCAAAAAGAAAGCACAGTCAGGTAGTTGCAATAAGGAAGTGCAAACTCCTACAGTTTCCTCGACATTGTTTAAGTATTTTGAATACGAGAAAAGAAAGGGACCCAAAGTGAATGAACCCACGCAATGATCATTCAGGTTAGTTACCGTTCTTCTGTCTTTAAAATTAATGTTTCTCTTGTACAAGTATACAATCGAACTTCCACTACAACAGCCACTGGTCTTTTGTCCCGTTCACTCTTCTTTTAATCTCTCGGGTGTAACGCCCACTCTCTTTTGTGAAGAGGCGCTCGACATTGGACAAAGTTCCTTCCGTACTCATTATTTCAGAGGTACCCAACCTCAATTTTCGGGAAATATCTGTTCGGAAGACGATTTGGGATCTAGAATTTTCGGAACATTTGTAGTAAAATTTCTTGCTTGCCCTCTCCTAGGATTTTCCAACATCGAAAAAATGGCATAATTGCCCATTTTTAACGGATTTTTACCCTAAAAAGGTCACCTAGAATTTTCGAGAGCCTTTTTTCTGGCTGAAATTTTCGAAAAGGTAAGTTTTCATCCCTATAATTTTCGGATCACTAGACTTTCAGCTAGGAAATCCGAACAGTGAAAAATTTCTAGGGGATAAAAATCTGCCTATATCTACCGTTTAAATACTAATATACGTTTAACAATGCCATGTTTAAGTGGTTTGGAACTATATTCTCGTTGGGTGCCCCTGTTATTTGCACGTTGAAACAGGCTTTGTAGCCTCCATCTTAGTTGTCATGGGTTTGATCACAAAACATCGGAATGAGTCCTCAACCCCTGGCTGTTCCATTAAAAGTATTCATATTTAAGATTGTCAAATGCGATGAATACACCACGTGTGGAAAATGCATTCGTAGTGATATTATTGTTGTTGTTTTTTGTTACCAGACTGGTTGACGGGAAATAAAACGACTAGAAATTCTCTCAGGTGACAAGCAACGGGGGCAACTCAGTGTGCAACAATACGTAGGGAGTCTGTTTCAAGTCTGTTCAAGCAGATTGCAGTTGATATCATTGGGATATCTGAATGTACTTGAATGACGGCATTAAAACTGTAATGCATAGGATTTTATTTTTGTTGCTTACGTTCATCACGAGGAACACTTCTGACTATGCTGCTAAAATGGAGAATATGAATGGAGGAATGAAAAATGGGAAGAAAATTGGGATGGCGATGGAAAATGGGAATTATTATATCAGAACTATACGTCGGTTGGAATGGGAAATTAGACATTCTTTTATGTAAAAGAATGTTGGTAGACCATGGACAATAATCTGTTATCAGATCTTACAATTACATTGCCTCAGGAATTGTCTGTTTCGTTTTCTTTTTTTTTCCATTTCCCATTTCCAATTTCTCACGCCCATTTACTCTCGTCTTAGTAAGAGTGCTGAAGTAACTGTAGATAGTATTGCAGTTTTGAAGTTTGAAACGTTGAAGAACTAATCAATGTACAATTGAGTACCATATTTATTCCATTAAACGCCGGCGTTTGTGAAATTTTTAGCGTAGTTCCGATAAGGCGTGTATTCGTGTGCAGCGTTTATTGGTAATTTTGCTTCCATCTACAGCGCTTAATCATAGGCGGCGTTTATTCGAGGGCGGCGTTGAATCGAGTAAATAAAGTATATGTTTTATTTCCGGTTTCATTTTGATATGATAAATGATGGTCTAAGAAAATAGATGGAACATTTTTTAATTTAAAGGAATTATTTATCCTGATACTACAATGGAAATAAAGACAGTCAATGACATTTTACGTTTAAAAGGTTCTTGACCGGTTCCAATTTTAGACATTTTACCGACCTTCCGTTCGAAACAAAAAGGTCCATTGCGGTCATGGAAGTCTTTCGGAACGGAACGCCTCATTTCGGTACCGATCTCAAAAAAAAAAAAACAGTGTAAACGGTCGTGTAACCGTTTCCCAGGGACTCCCAAGTACCTTTCCTTAATTACAACACTTGTGTAAACAATCAGATTTCGTTCCGGGAAACGGTACTCCTTTTTACCTAAGCTGTTAGTTCCGAGTCTTTTTGCCGTGTAACCCCAATGACAGTGGCTGGACGAGTTAGGGGCTGTTTACATGGAGGGACTAGAAGTTCTTGGCATTAGGAGGGCGGAAATTGGAGAAGTTTCGGTCCGTGTGGTTAGCAACTAGAAGAGGCGGGAGACAATCACAAAAATGCCATTTGGGCCCTTCTGCTCTCTTTACAGGCGTTAACAACTACCTTTCAGCAGAGTTATCATTATCTGCTCGAGATAACGCCAAACGAAAATCAAATGGTCGGCCTTTGTTGCCGTGATTAGCCACAAAAAGACCCGCCGCCATCTTTGTCTGGTTTGTCCCTCGGCTAGTAAGAGGATCTAACTAGCGAAAGCAGTTTTAATACATGGTGCAGGATCCCCGTACCTCTCAGCTTGGAAGATCCTAGGGGATGGGGGGGGGGGGGGGGGGGTTTAGGGCTATAAGGGACAAGTACAACTTTTTGCCTTTAAGCTGAATATAGAAAACATATGACGCTAAGATCATCTGCCTTCTAGGATCTTCCTCCAGCCCCTAAAATACAACTCGCGGTAAGCCTGGAGCACATTTTCGAAGGTTTCATAACTCGTAGTAATACAACAAGCGTTCAGTGCCAGAGGTACCACCGATTCATCGAGGGCTTGATCTTGGATATAGCTTGAATTAATAGAACGGGAAGTGGACGCAATGAAAATATGTATTCGAAACGAGAAATACTTTGCAGCGAATCGACTTCATGATGCAGCTAAACGACTTGTAGCGAAACAACTTTGCAGCGAAACGACCCATGACCACCCTTCACATGCACCCTCTCGTACGAGTAATTGTCGGGACGTCAATTTCCCCTTTCTATAATGCGGCAGACTAATTTTGTCAAAAAAAATAAATAGCTTAACTTAAATAATTAATGGTCACTTTGCACAGTCGGCGATACCTTGAGGCGACTCAAAACAGCTCAGTAGACAAAATATAAATGTGTCGCGGATGAATGATGTCGCAAACAGCAGCTCCACAGAGAAGTAGAAAGTCATCTTGTTCGTAAAATAAGTCTAGTTTTGTAGCCACTGGTGCGTTCCTAAGAGCCGGACTAAACTCGCAGACTGTTTTATTAAAGGTATTTTTTAATTATTTGAGTGGTTCGAACACTCTGTCTGCGCCATTGTCATGGCACTTGGAGGTATTGATCATTTCTTTGTATTTGCATATCGCCTTGTAGAAAGCATGTTGACATGTTCATAAAACACTCTTTCAAATGCTCAAATTAAAAGCTCTTGTAGGTTTGAGTAAAACGACTTTAAAAAACTGCGTTTATTTCACAAACAGTTTAAAATGTAAAATGGGATATATTGAGTTTCACATTCAGTAGATCCCAGCTGTCGGAGCCTTTTTGTTGCTGTGATTGACAAGTGACTGGCAAGTTGACACCTCAAAATACATGTGTCACCCGAAGACTTCACCCGCCGCCAGCCGCATCAAAAATGCATTATGGTTTCCCCGGTAGAAAAAATGGCTTTCATATTTTTCATTCGCTGTCAAATGCCACAAATACTGTTTGAAAGCTTCTGCGAGCTCGCGATATCGGAGTCATCGGTGATAAGGGGCTGAGTCAGTTGAGGTGGGGATTCGGCGGCAGTCAGTCATCAACGATGATGTCATAACACCAATTAAAACAAAGGAGTCAGTTGGCATGGCTTTAGACTTTCATTTTCTCGCGGTCATTCGCGCAAACGACGTCTCCTTGGCGCAATGGAAGAAACAGAACTCGAAAGTGCTAATTCCACCGACAAAATACAGAAAAAGAAACGCGTTCTTGAGGACAAAGGTACAGCATTTTACTGGCTAAAGTATTTTGATAACATAACCTTATTGATTTGCGTTATGTATTCGAAGTCAAGTCGACATTAATCGTGCAGTCATCCGGTACGTACTGAAATATTTTTGTCGTTCGGCGTCGAATTTCTAGCAAATTAGAATTCTGCTTAAAGGGCAGGAAAATATGAAATGGTTTCTAGAGTTTATTCCGGGTAAAATAGAGTTTATCTGCGGGAATCGTAGCCGGATTACAGCAGATTTGGAAGGCTATTTTAAGCGCAGTCGGCGTTCATGTCACCAACACTGCAAAAGGCAACAGATATCCGTAGAGTTCAAACGACTGATGACCATACGTCTTGTGAAATTCATGTGATTTTACGGAAGAAATCATTTTCGTCCTCGCTTCGATTTACTACCCTCCTTGAGTGGAAAGCGAGGTTTGTTTGCTACGTAAACTGACAATTTTGCGAGCCGTTTCTGTTAATAATTCTGTGGTCTATTTTTGCTTAGCTTGAACGTGTCAATATTTTTGGCCCTTCTGTTGACCCTGGCAACTTCTGTCGGCTGAACACACAGTCTACTTCCATGCCTCCCTCATCGCTCTTTTTTCTCCAAATCTCGCTATGGTAGAGAAACAAATTTATACAGACGTATTTCAATGAGCTGTAGACCTTCCTTAAGAGCCAATACTGTGAAATTGTTATTATTAATAGTGGTTCCGGATGTCTCTTTGTCTTGCTTAATTGTTAGCTAGAAAATGTCAATAGTGGGCATCGTTGACTGTTTTTTCAGCCAGGCCTGCTGTTGGTTTGGAAGAGTGAAGACGGGCGTTTGTGGAATAGAGGGTAAATCGTGTTGAAATTTTCAGACGTCAATCAAAAGCAGCAAAGTCGGGACTAGACAAAACCTGTAGACGACAAAAGCCGGAGATTTAAAAATACAGGAATGACATAATTTATTTTTGAGATTTTTTTTTTAAACTCCCTCGTCGTTCGCAATAAAGTTTTGTATTTAAAAACGAACCCTCTTTACCTTTGGGTATTTCCAAAGTTTTATCCTTGTCTTTTCAACACTGCATATATATGTTTTGTGAGCAAAACCATACTACCGAACTATTGCGTAACTTTTCAAAACAGTCGGTTTTGTTGAGAGTCAATGTCCGTTGTCTCTCAACTGAGATTTTCAGTCTCAAACTTTTCATCTCTTTCCGGTTAAATGGACCTTTCTTGCAAAGGTTGAAAGAATTAGAATTCAGTCTAAAGCCAATGACTCACGGATGAACGAACGCTGTGATAAATAAATTTACGCATGTCAGAGCCATTTTACAAACGCACTGTTGGACGTTGTTGAATTAAGATAAAGATAAACTCTATTCGGTTACTGATCGTTACTGAGTAACGATCCTTCATCTTCTCCAAACCAGAATGATTGAAAATTTTTAAGGCTCGCAGAAAATGGCGCAACTTTGAGTCGAACATTTGTCAATTCTTTCTAACAATATTTATAAACCGCGGTGTTTCCTGATTTGCTTTTACGGTGTGGTCTTTGTCGCTAGGGCCATAACCCGGAAAAAATTAGGACTGAGGCAATATCCATATGACTGAATTCCCTACCTAGCTATTTAGGGTCTTTGTGATGACTACGTTTAAACAAAACACTGGGATCAAACCTTAAATGACTGAGGCAAGTGCCTCGGTTTGCTTCATACTGCCTACGCCCTGGTCGCGTGCCTTGAAAATTCGTTCTGTGGCTCTCAAAACTATTCTTTTCACCCCAACTTATCTGTTGTTCCTGTGACCAAACAGAAAATCCAACGCGGACATTACTAGTACCAAAACGAGCTGCTTGCGTTGCCGGACGATTTATCCACCAAGTTTGAATTTACATCGATCGAGATAACACGAAAACTACCTCGTTTAATAACCCCTGCCAAATATTTTTCCTACATTTACCGTCATGCAGTGAAAAGCAATCATAGATCTTTACTATGCACATCGTCTGTTTAGCCAAACGATCACATAGTTAACCATTTTATGAAACTTTCGTATAGTGACAGAATCAAAATGTTAAAAAGAGAAAAATCGTTACAATGTTAATATTGCAGAAATCAAAATACTTCCCATCAAATATTTCCGATAAAGTGGTACTGAATGAAACGATTTAATGTGAATGGCCGCTTCTCAGTCCACCGACGTTAAAGTAACAATGTGTTAATTATAAGACTTCACAATGTGCTCCAGTTCCGCCATTTTGTTCTAAGTACCAAAACAACCGGTATTATTTAGGCACAACCCCCTGCCCCATGGAGCAAGCAGTGTTAACGTCTGGTTCATTGGGATGGCAGGGAAGCATTATATACTGCCAAAACAAAAAAATTCGCCCAAAAGCACGTTCCACCTTGCATTCTGTATAAAGATGAGGACAAGCGGCTGTGACATAGAAGCTCATCCTTTACCTTACTGACAGTTTATATATTCACTGTGAGGACTAATGATGTCTGCCAAATACCGAAGCGACTCATCCGCGATACGTTCCCTGGCAATACTAGAAAACATGTTTTTTTTTAACCCAAATGTTTAAAATTTACAGTGTACCAACACTCAAGAAATAACTGTTACAGCAGTAAATGGGCAAATTTCGCTCCTTTGACTTGCGTTAGAGCGTGTTGTTTGAAATCGAATGTTTTTTCTTTATAAACGCGAATTGTCGCTTCCGAAGCAAATATTTCCTCCTTTCCGTTTAAAATAGCCGCATTTATTACCGAGGCATTATGGAACATTTAATAATCCTAGATTAAAGGGCCCCGACTTTGTCCTTTTTCCTTCCAATATCGTCGTGTTTCCTAGACCACAGCTCGCTCAGTGAAGTTCCTATTTTTGCCTCGAACATGGAGGAAAAAAAAATCACTCATCACAATAAAAGTAAATACAATAAAGTCTTCAGATAAAACGATTTGTTTTCTAAATTGTTATAATGTCAGCTGTGGTGGTTCGCAAAAACTGAAAAAAAAACTTTTTGTGTTTATCTCTGACATTTGGCGGTGTCTTTGAAAAAAATCTTTTAGTGTGACCATTCAAACCTGTCATTCTTCGACGGTACTTTTCTTACGCAGTTTCAGAAACAGGTTCTAACTTTTGAGTTCTTAGAGGAAATCGTATCGTGTGATCATTTAAATGAAACCTCTTCGACAGTACTTTCATATGAAATCATTTGTTTGGCAGTATTAACGAAAAAAATGGGGATGTTTTTCAAATTTGATCCTAGGGAATTTTGGGCGTTAAAGCTGAATTGTAATCTACTTCGGTCCATCATTTTATTAAATCCACTAGAGTTATTTTTCTTCAGACAGCTTATTCTGTCTTGCTTCGTAGATATAATTTTTATCCAATTTATTGCATGAGCATTCGTTGATGAAAGCCTTTAGAAGAGTTAAACAAGAATAACAAGTAGACAGAATATCTGTTTGTTGGTAAGAACTAAACTCATTGGTTTCTATACTGGCTGGTGAAGAACAGTGATACTGACAAACTATTCATGGTCCAGCCAAAGTAAACACTTAACCATTTTTTCTTTTTTTTATTAAACACTTTACTTATCCCAGTAACCTGTCAGCCCGGCGGATAGACCCGCTCCCTAATTCCACCACTGATCTTGCAAACCGTGTACCGGCTTTCGTTGATAATTGTTAGAACTTATTCTTAAAACCGCGAGAGCGACCCCGGAATTGCTTAAAATTCACTTATATAATCCGGTTCTCAGTCAGAGATTCATTTCTTAAATAAACAATTGGGATATGTAACCATGTAATGCCCCTAGTGGCATCAGAGGGGCTTAAGTTTTCTGCGCTAATCGGAGCCGTAAGAGGACGCAAAATTTTAAAGCCTTCTTAGGCGATTATTTTTTTGTAAGATGCAAGCAAAAAACTTGAAATATTTCACCGAAGCCACTGATGCCTCGGTTGCCACTATACATACCAGTTACGAAACTGAGGCCAAATTATCTTAATCTTAACGCGAGTATGATCTAACTTTTTCTTCAGGCTATTTATTGGACATTATTTCGTTATTCATATCAGACACTTTGGATGAAATAATAGGGTGTGACTATTCAAATGAGAACTTTCTCGCATTTCTTTTATTTGGTGTTACGGGTTCTATAAACTATAGAGTCTGTTTTTGTGACCATTTCACTAACACCTTCTCCGATCAGACCTTTACATAGTCTTACCCAATTTTCCATAAATGTGCAAAACTGACGTTTGTTTTTTGGTTTATTTTATTTTCAGTTCATTTTTGTGAAATCTTGATTCGAGACACTCATAGCAGTAAGATGACTAAAGCATCTGTTTGTTTCCCTTCGTCATATGGCAAGAGTATTTATATAAAAGCATCATGAGTAAACGTTTTGGGTAGATAATTTTTTCCCGTATTTTAACCTGCTGGTTTGGCTTTCCGATAGTCAATTCCATGCTGGCCTTTCTTTGTTTTAGAAATGCGTCACACAGCTCACTTGAAACTAGAAAGTGTTTTGCTGAAATTCTTTTAGTTTGAAGACAATTAAGCAAATTTCGGCTACTTTCATCCTCTCTGTTCTCTTAACACAGACAAGGGCGAACGCGACAAATAGCGAGCGCCATCAAAAGTTTGTATTTCCAAGGAATTAGAACACAGTATACAGCGGAATTCCGATTTCCCGAACCCTCGGTTTTCTAACTCCCTTCTCCAGTCAAACAATTTAGACTATCCTCAATTTTCGACCTTACCCAGTCAAACACTGTGGGCCAGTTATTTAAACGGAGTTAAGCCAGTCTTTGACAAAACCGCGGTCTATGCCATTTTCAGTTTACCCAACTCTTTTATGTAAACACCATTAATCGTGAACAGTTTCATGAAAGCATATGGCGTAGACTAGAAAAGATTTTTCTTCTTAAAATAACCCACTAAGGATCTTCTGGACGTAAGATTTCCTAAACCGCGGCTGTCTAAGTTAGACTTCGTTTAAATAACCGACCAAGTAATTCTAGCATTTAGATTTTCAAACCTCCCGCTATTTCGACCCAATTTCCCAGGACAGTTGAAAAATCGGGATTTCACTGCCAGAGAAAATGGGAGTTAAGAGTAGGCCTGACATTGGAGCATCGAAAATCTGAAAACAGTAAAAGAAAAAATAGACGAAATTACGGAAACAATAGAACTCGATAAAATTAACATCAAAGAAAAAAACCCGTAGTCTACAACAATCAAAAAGTGCAGATGAAAACAAGTTGTTAACTCTTTTACTCTAAAGAACTTATGGACGAAGTTGTACTTGATATAAAACTCTGCATACTCGGTACCTTTTTACGAATGGACCAACAAAGCAAACCCAGAATCAGATGCAATTTTGGATTACCGAAAAAAAAATTGTCCGCACAAACTGAACATTGATAAAAGGAAAAACCAATAATCCTACAGACATTAAAACGTAAAAACCACAAAGTTCAAAAGGCAAAAACCGAAATCAAAACACATGTCAAAATTAGCTTAAACCGCAAAACCAAAAGTTTCATCTCTCTCCCTCCCCCACGCATACCACTCTCACGTACACACACATACACACACCCCACTTTTAGTTACATTATGACATTTCTGTTTTTTTTAGTATAGGAATTGAAGAAAAAACTTTATTTCTTTGAAACTCTTCCTTTCACAAAACGATTCCGTAGCAATGTAAATTACTACTAACAAAAAAAATTTAAACCAAAAACTAATATTCCATAAACAGGATTTATTAAACTTAACACAGTTTATCATTTACGATTCTAGTGAAACCGTCGTACGTGCTATATTTTTTGTGTATTTAATTTAACATGTTGTTTTAACTGCAAATGTTAGCAAAAATACCCATGGATCGAATATCGGCGTCACGGCTGGTGACAGATTGCCAGCTATATTTTACATTTTCATTATACTTTCTTTTCTATTATTCCAGTTTTCGAGTCAGCCGATATTAGTTGGAAGCGTCATTTAATTTGATGTTTGCTGAGTGATTGAAATTTTTTCTCTTTTCTCTTTTGAGGCGAAGCAGTTCCCTGCTATTTGATTTTACTGATGCAGGGCTTTTGTACAGCTGGGCAGCCTATCTACTGAACAACTTACATCTTATCTGCGCTACAACAAAAACTTTAAGTCCATTAATGTTTTTACTCGACACTTGAAATGCAAATTAAGGCTAAAAGCCTTTACATTTGTGACGTAATACTGAATTTCCCTTCAGCTTACAAAACCATCCTTTCAATTTGGTTTTACAGTTTTGTATTTTGCTTTGCTATAAAACTAACAAAAGTACAGTTGTTTTAGGCCGGAAGAAACGTTTTCACCTACTTCGCCGTCAGAATAAATGAAGGTCGGATTTATTTAACGGTCAATTTTCTAATATGATGGGTTGTTAGCCGAAACCACTTTGAAAACTTAAGAGACTTACCGGTCCCTATCTTAAATAATAAAAAAACAGATGAACACGTAGGAGTTTCTTTTTGCCAATTATAAGAATCTGACATCGAAAACGTCTTATCGAAAAAAAGAAGAAAGAGATAATTTGAGTCAAAAGGGAAAAAATAAATTTGAGCTGGTTAATTGTTTTTCCTTTTATTGGATCAAAGATTATTCAGTGGTAATCAGCTTTAGGGTTGTGTTGTACTTAACACGGCCGCAATCTTTCACGACTACAGACATCTCGTTCTAGGTGCCATATGTTAGAGGCGTTAAGCAGGAGAAGCATCAACGACGGCCACGGCTGCGAAAACGTCACTTAAAAAGTGAATTCGCGCCGCCTCAAACTTCATCGCGCTAATTCCATTTCGTTCAATTCGTCCAATGTTGGCAAATTTTTCTGGAGTTGAGTACTACTAAAGGACTGTGTCAAAGTACAGGAAAAGAAAAAGGAAGGCGTTGTCCTCTGTTCACGTACTCTTCAAAATGTAAAATTAGGCATTTTCACGTCGTAGTCGTGTAGTGACGGCAAAGAAATGTGCAAAAAAGCGTGATGCACGTGCAAAGTTATTGTTTTGTTAATCCAAACCTATTGCCTTTTTGCCGCTCTCGTTGGCGTCGCCGTTGTCATTGCTTAAGCTCCCTAATAATATAAACTACATGAACACCGGCTGCGTGACTCTTTCCTCTTATGTCTCGTTACCTGAACGTTGATCGCTATACGGTAGGCCCTATATTTAAGACAGAGACTGTTGTTCCAGGCACTAATGTCTGTGTTAGATGTCCACCGTTTAGAGAGTCAAAGAAAATGACCGTAGTACAGCAGGACCGTCTTTAGGTTAACAGGAAGTCTACTGTATATATACTGCCTCCTAAGAACAATTTTGGTCGTTTATCTGGAAAACAAAAAAGCAAGGACTTAGCGAACTCACTTAGGGTGCATTCGATTGATTTTTTTCTCTGTGAAAAATATCTTCAACAAAACGTTTTTGGACCACTTGAATGCTACAATCATCTCAATTTCTAATCTCCACCTGATTTCTGGATTTTATATCTTACCAGGCAATAAAGGCCATAAAAACAAGTGATTTTTAGAGCTTCTTGCGATCACGTATTCCTGTTCCGGAATACGGTCAATCGACCGTGCCCTTAGTATGACGCATCAGGACTTTGGTAAATGATTAAACTACCAAAATTAGTTAAGAACAAGTGTAGTTGTATTAAAAGAGACTCTTCCAAGGGATAGCTCCTTGTTACTCAAGCTTTTAGATCCAACTCCACGTTCAATTTAGAGAAAGGTTTCGGAATTTACTTTTTCTGTAACAAGATAGCACTATAGATAGTAGTATACTTAAATTACTAATATATAGAAATTTTTTCCTTTTTTGGCGCCATACAACTTTCTGTCAGGATAGTTACAAATCAAACAGCCATGGTCGTTAATTAAAGCTTTCCTTGTTTCCCGTGTTAGGTTCTCGAATGTTACGGGTCAGTGGAAGCAGTGTCCGTTTCGTACATAAATCGAGTGCTTTTTAGCACTAAAATAACTTGTAAATTTTTAGAACGTTTCGTGAAAGGCCCATCTTGAGATGGCAAGGCAGCGTCGGTTGTTCTTGCATCCCCGTGACGAAGAATTTTCTCGTTGGTTTCGCTTCACTTGGGAAGGTATCACGAACTTCTAACTGTGAATATTTATTTGCTATTTTGTTGTTATGCTCCAATCAAACTAGCTCAGAAGCTAAAAATATCGATCGAATGAGTATGTGAAGGTTTGGAAGATTTGGGGGGTAAAAGACATTTCATAACTCGAGCTTAGCGAGGGAGGTGTTCTCCATTAGGGCAGACCATTCACGGAGAATGAGGCAGTCGCGAGATACGTTTGAATTTTAAAGCCAAACTCACACTTAAGTTAGCATTTAGAAACCTGAAAAAAGTTTGATGACGGGCGTTATCCCTTTTTTAGTCCCAGAGAGAATGATAGAGTCTTGTAAGGTGGTTCTAACTTTTGAGGCTGTGGAAAATAAATCTTGTGGTGTACCCCATTCAAATGAAATCTCTTCAGCAGTACTTTCCACATGGTACTATTTATTTAGTATGTAGCTCTAACTTTTAAATCTGTGGATGAAATCCTATGGTGTGACCATTCATGAGACGTCTTTGGCAGTAATTTCACATGGCCGGTACAGTATTGTTCGTTTAGTTTGTAGCTCTAATTTTTAAATCTGTTGACAAAATCCTAGGGTGTAACCATTTATTTAAAATGAAACCTCTATATTAACACTTTCACATGATGCTATCAGGATTCATGTTTAATCCAGCATTTCACAAAAAATTGTGTCGAGTTGTGTGTTATGCCACTTTTGAGAGTGAAGGGATTAAAATTCCAACTCACTGAAAAAAAACGGTCTTTAAGTCCGGTCTCTTGATTCTTGCAGCTTGTGAAGTGTGTGGAGACAGATGTACTGGAAAGCATTATGGAGTGTACTCATGCGATGGGTGCAGTGGATTCTACAAGAGGACGTGTCGTCGAGCTGAGCCTTGGCTGTGTAAGGGCCAGGGGCAGTGCCCGGTGGACAAGAGTAGCAGGAATGACTGCAAGGCCTGTAGACTGAAGAAATGTATCGAGATTGGAATGAACCTGGAAGGTTTGCTCTTTATTTTGTTGGTACATTAGGGCGATGAAATAGATTCTAGGCTAGCGAGCTGAGTCGGAGTTCTAGATAGAGATGTACAGCTATTTAGCCTGAGAACTGCAGACGTTTCTCCTCGCTCATCGCCGTTGAGAGACGTTTCGCGAGGTTCCTCCTCGCGAAACGTCCCTCAGCGGCGATGAGCGAGGAGAAACGTCTGGAGTTCGCAGGCTATCAGCTATTTCGATCCCTTTATAGTCTCTCTTTCCTGTTACCGACTAACATTTAGAGAGACTTAAGGGATAAGATTAACGTCACAGGTTGTTCAAAATCAAATTTGTAGTCCTCCGCAGGATTAGCTCGGTCAGTAGAGCGTTTGACTGCAGAGCGGAAGGTCGCGGGTTCGATTCCAGCGGCGGGACCAATACTCAGGGTCTTAAAATAACTGAAAAACCAATAAAAGCTCTGCCTTTGCTCTGGAAACAGCTGGACCTTGTTCGCATGGCTCGGATGACCTCGTAAAATAGCCATCCCGCCTCCAGAAGGAGACGTAAAATAGTATCCTCAGTTAGTACTTTCGTACTAAATACATTGACACTCAAATAAACTACTTTTTTCCAATCTTAAGGTCCCCAGTAATACATTTATCGACTGCTGGGCAGAATATTAAAAGTCAAAGTGATGTCAATAATTGTCAAAAGTAATTAAGTTTTGGCCTTGACAAGTTTACTCTAGCGAGAAATAATAGTATGTGCAGAACAGAACACAGATTTGCGGTAACAAACTTTTAGCCGAGAATTTTCTGTGATAGCTCTAGTTTAAACGGTCAAGTCTTAAGGACCTTCAAGGTTTCAGATGGCTTCTAAAAGGCTACAGGGTAGGGAAAACAGAACCCTAGGAAAGTACTGTTCTTCAGCTTTAATTTCATTTCAATGATCACAAAGATTGATTCAGCATCTGCAAGTTACAATAGCATTTCATGATTTCCGGCAAACAGAAAAAAGCGAGTTAATAACTCCGGCTGTCTGGATGGTCGCACATTTTAGTTTCGGAAGAAACAAAAGCCGGTGGGGTCCGCTCAATTTCAAACACTTTGCGACTTGTCGGCAGTTATTGCACTCTATAGTGCATTGGATGTTTATCTCGTGGACCGAAAACATTTGATAACATACTGCCAGTACTTATCAAGTTACACCGTGCTTTTTGTTCGGTGTTCATTACATAATTGCGCGTTCTTAATTATCTTATCAAATTGCAAGATGCTGAAGAATTCTCTGGTCTAGTAAGAGACAGATATTACGGACAAAGAAAGAATAATGTTGGAATTTTCGTTCACGATTGGAACTTTATTGGCGAAGTTTGTAGCTTTTAGGTAAAAATCATTCTTAATCTTAATATCAAGACGAATGAAACGATGTCATGCACTGTAATTCACCTACTCTGCATTACGTAATTCACACTGATATAAGTAGTTTTCCAAGAGCAGCTTATTCTAATGTTTTAATTGTAATATAGAGAAATGAACTCACTTAATAGGTGGTACAATTGCTCTTAACACTTTAGCTTGGTTAAAGAAACTTGCCGCTTTCTTCAGCTGTTCACAGCTTTTGTATTGTTTATGGAAAACAAAACTGAATAATTGCGCCTTGTAAGTAACTTGAGCTCGCTACTTAGATTTTTATGTAGCGCACCTTTACAATTATACAGGAAAAATAAACTGATGGCCGTTTTTTTGTCATATTAGAGAGTTTTAGATCCGAGTTTACCGCGAACCTCTAACCGCTGAAGGTCACGTGACAAGTCTTTCGCGTCACGTTTGAGGTTTACGACGTGCGTTTTCAACGTGGGGAGGTAGGTTTTCACTTAGGTCATTTACCTGAAAGCTTTTAGCGTATAATTCTTGTTTTATCTCACGTAATGATACAAAAATCTTGTGGAGCAAGTCTTTATCCATTAACACAGGCACAAATTCGGGCGAAATGCTAAATTTGATAAATCCTATTGGATCTTGAAAACAAGTGCCATTCATGGCTGCTGATTCAAAATAGCGCCCGTAAATTTGCAAGAAGAACTAATGTAAGAATTTACAGCTCTTTGCTGCTAGATAACCAAGTGTTATTCTAAATTTCTTTTATTTTCACTGATTGATATTTCTTCTATTTCTAAATGGAAAAATAAACCAGAATCCACTTCTTTAAACCACCGCCAATCTAAATCGAATTATGTTTGAACTTCGAACCGCAAACGGGTAAGCGCCAACCGCGGTTAGAGGTTCGCGGTAAACTCGGATCTAAAACTCTCTATTGTTAAATTTCAACTTCTCCGTGTAAATGTTGCAGACATTTCCAATTTGGAAATAAGGAACTCACTAAAGGATATGTTGTGTTGTCAAATTCCTGATTGACGTACAATCTTTCCATACTTATTGCCAAGCTTAAATGACTTAGTCGATGAGAGGCCCGGGGGGGGGGGGGGGACTCCGCATATGAAAGGGGTGGGGATGCTCGTCGTCTCGCTTAGGGGTGTAAATTTCGGATTTTGGTCTCACTTAGGGTGTTCTGGGCAAAACGCCATCATATTTAGCCGTGAAGGTCTCGTTTAGCGTTGCATGCGAAAAAATATAAAAATATATATTTGATATGTATATTTTTGATTCGTTTTCATCAATATTTAAAGAAGACGTCTTTGTCCATTGTTTTCATTTGTCTGTGTTTTAACATGGTCTCTTTTAGGGGTCCAAAAAAGCTTGGGCCACGCCCAGATCGGTCTCCTTTAGGGCTTTAATTCAAAATTTCCGACGAGCATCCCACCCCTTTTATATGCAGAGTCCCCCCCCCCGGGATGAGACGATAAGCTGAGTTGGGATAAAAAGGTTCTGCGTTTATCTTTTTAGGCGTCTACCGTCGTTTCAGATTCAACGAAGAACTTGTTAAGTCCCCTCCAGCAGAAAGTTTAGCGGACGTCACGCAAGGCGACATGCGAGTGGACGTCACCCCTCCGCTCGAATCACAGGGTAGGTTTTTCGAAGGTACCGGTAATTATCGAGATCTGTTTCATTTGCCCATATTTGTATTCAAGATCAACGGTTCTAATAATTTACAAAGTAATACAGGACGATAAAACTGTTCTTTTAGGTTTTGATTTTAACTGAAAATCCGCCATTGCTTCAGTCCGGAAAAGTTGGCGCGACTTTTGACAAACTTTTCTTTATCAACTGACATTTTCCCGTTTCTTATTATTACAGCTGGTTTAGGTTATCCTGGTGCGACTCCACAGATAAGAATTGTTCATACAAAATCAGTCATGGTCAAAACGGAAGAGCAACAACATTATGACAAACAATACGAACAAAAACAACAACAGCAGCAGCAGCCGCTTCAACAGATCGAAACACCTGAAACGGAAAATAACCAGAGAAGACCATCAAGCCCGAGGTACTTCGAGGATAGCCAAGGGGAGGAATTTGTTGCCTCACGCGCCAATTCGATGTCAGCCGCTAAAGATTTCTTCAGCTCCACCCGCTCAGTTGCATTCTCCACCCCTCTCACATCAATGACAGCCTCTTCTATGCCAGGACCTGTGCGAGTAACCTTGGTATCGCAAGATAACAATTCAAACTCTATACACAGTGCAGTTCCTTCTCAATCTCGCCACACTATAGCAACACCTCTATCAACGCAAAGGTTTCACCCGCCTTCGACTTTTCCGTCCATTCAGCAGAATGGCCACACAAGTCCCCCTACGCCCGCTCTCGGGTTTTCTACTTCGGATCCTGTGACAAACGACCACCGTGGAACCTCGACGGCATTAGTATCCTTTAGGAACGCGCAGAGGCACTTTCAGCCCTCTCAGATGAGTATGTCCGAGCTCCATCAAGCAGTGGAACCTCTTTCATTCCACTCCTCTGAGCCCCTCCATGATGCGGCCTGTCGTCTCCTAACGGTTTCCCTAAGGTTCGGCCGTAGACTACCGTGCTTCAGACGGCTGCCCTTCCGCGATCAAGTCATTCTTTTGGAGGAAAGTTGGCGGGAGATGTTACTTTTGGATTCAGTGTTCTGGGCGTTGTCACTTTCTTCAGGGGCTAGCAGTGATAGTGATCCAAGAGAACAGGAGATTAAGACAGCTCGAGAAGCTTTGCTACCATTAAGAACGCTTAAGTTGGACAGTTCAGAGTACGCATGCCTCAAGGCTGTCATTCTCTTCAGGACAAGTAAGTCATTTCCTAACCTCGTTCCCAGGTTCTCTCTCCTACCTGTCGCTCGCTCCGTGGGAACGGGTAGGAGAGAACCCTGGGAACGAGGTTGGTCATTTCCAATCAATTTGGACAAACACCATTTTGGGGGGGTGGATAGAGGAGGAAAGCGAAGTTCTTTCTTCCCCACCCCAACCCCCCTCTATTTCTTGGTATTACTCTAGTCCTTACTTTCGTGCCTAGCATTAGAGTTATTTTACCAAACCCGTCAGCCGTGAAACAGTATGTAACAATTAGTGCCAAATAGTTACGAATAAACAAAAGAAAACAAAGAAATTAAGAGATTAATAGTTCGTATTACTCTGCTATCTATTTCTCAGGTTAAGTAAAATCTCTCCATCACAGAAACGCTTGCTATGAAAGCTTTTTATAGGGACGATTTCGTTAAAGGACGCAATTATTTTGTTTTCCAATACTATTTGATGTAATTAAAAAAAGAATTGTTGAACGAAAACGAACAAGTTTATTCGTCTACGTGGTTTTTGCAGTCAGCCATACTCACTTTCTTTGCACTATACAACAATAGCTTTGGGGTGTTCTCAATTACTATTTTATGCTTTTTTTCCCTCTGTCAAACTTAGTCTTGTTATACATAACAGCGGAATGAGAGGGGGAAAAACAACAACAGGAGGCCAAATGTTTTTGTAATTGCTTTTCTTTCCTTAACCGATAGGTTCTTATGGGTCCCGGTTAATTGTCTGTTGGTCCCTGATCAAACAACAGTCACAGATAAACTCTTACAGAGTTTATTTGGCTCTATAGCAACGCTAAAAATATATTTTTTTATTGGTGTTCTGTTTTCTAAACAGATATTCATGGTCTCAAGTCTAAAGATCAAGTGGAACAACTTCAGGACGAGGCTCAGCTATTGTTGGCAGAGTATGTCTGGTCCAGGCTCCCAATTCAACCGGCTCGGTTCGGCAAAATACTGTTAAGCGTTGCTTCCTTGCGCAGTCTGGCGGAAAAACCTATTGAACACTTGTTCTTTAACGCTGGCTCCGCCAAGGATGTGTTTGAGACAATCCTATCACAGGTGATTAGTTCCAACTAGAGGTCTGAACTTGGAAAATAATATACTAAGGAGTCCGTTACCCGGAACATTCAGCTCTCACACCTAGCCACGCTTTATGAAAGGGACTCCGGGAAACTTTTGCTTGTTGAATCTGGAATCCCACTAACGATTGCACTCCGGAATCCAAGATCCACTGACAAATAATCCGGAAAGTACCAGAGTCAAAAAAGGAACGTAATAGACTGATCACGTGAAAGGACTAGTATTTTAAATTGCAATGAAAAACGATAAGTAGCCTTTTGTATAAGAAATATTGATATTTATTAGATTTTTTAATATTGTATATTATTAGATCTAAAATAAAGCTAAAAATGGTAAGAGAATAGTTCGTCCAGTGTCTTCATTAAAGTTGTTTTATAGCTCAGCAAGGTATAAAACAAATTTTCATTTCTGTAGTTTTCAGCGTCTATTCATCTCAGAGGGGACTAACTCAAGCAGGTGTGTGCGTATGGGGGGGGGGGGGGGGGGGTAATGTATTGGAGCCCTCTATACTGATTTTGGTGGAAAATATTTCGTAAATCTCTAAAGCTTCGTTTTAGGCACTTTGTATGACTACGCGTAGGGTCACGTGTAGAATTGCTACCTGCGTGCGAGGAAATAGCACGCGCAGGACACCTTCCTCTTCGCTGTAGGCCTGGGACCCGTTTCTCGAAAGTCCCGGTAACTTTTCGGGCCCGAAATCAAATATTCAAATCGAAATATAAAGAATAAGAGCGTGGGTCCCAGCTAGCAGACTACTCCATTTTGTTTCACTAAGTGATGGTTTTATCATGCTAGATGCAAAACTATTGAAACCTCGATCTTTAATGCAAACGGCGACAGCTTACCGGGCCCGTTAATTATCGGGACTTTCGAGAAACGAGCCCCTGGCTCGTTCACCCTGAGGAAATGAGGGACAGTCGCTGACGACATTTCAAGTAAACGGTCATTCTCATGCGGGAACTCTCCTTTCTGACAGGCTTTGCTATTTCCTTAGTGGACGATGAGGTCATGCAGAGCCAGGTGCCCACAACTTTGCAAGTCATTAAAAAAACAAAACCGTGAAAAAAAAAACAGTGTTTGAATGCACTTATTTCAAACAAATTGGTATTCTGAGCACTTGCTCAAGAGGCAACAATTATCAGGTTAACGTGAGGAGGAGGCCTGGAAACGAATACCCGCCAATTATTGTTAGACTCATGACGCTATGCAATCGTTGTTTTAAAGTAGACAGATGGAATGCTCGAGTGTGCGTGTTAATTGCTACGTGGGGGAATGGCAATTTTCTTGCATGCATATTTGCATGCTCACTCTACTGGGGTCTGCCACTACTGAGCATGGACAATATCCATGCCCCTTGGCTAAGGGACTAGTCGTAGCCTACGTTTCTGGTGAACCATTGGTCTCTTGAAGGAGCTCCGCTCTTAGGCTTGGCTGAGATGTTTCGCGAACGACCTCGGACGTCTGAGAATCAGGCTACCGTGTAGCATGAAAATTTTGCGGGTTCTAATTTTTGCGAATTTTGCGGATTGACCTCGATCCGCAAAAATTAGTTCCTGCAGAAAAAAAAACCCGCAAAATAAAACGCCGCAAAAATTAACTCCCTTCAGTCAAATTAAAAACCTCTGCTTTCAATGGACTTTTTGTGTATTGTAGGGATAGGCTTTTGTTTTGTTTTACTGTTGTTCAGTTCCTTTGTGCAGTAAGATATTACAGTGATTACCGTATTATTCTCCATTAAATATGTAAGTAGAGTGAACTTTGACTCAACATACCGTAAAATAAAAGTTGAAAATACCATATTAAGGTTTCTTCCACTTAAATATTCTGCTACTTGAACAGAGAATCGCAAAAATTAGTTCCCACCAGAAATTTCAGTCATCTCGAACCGCAAAAATTTTTCCCGCAAACCACAAAAAATCGCCAATCTGCAAAATAAAACTCCCGCAAAATTTTCATGCTACACGGTATAACAAACCATGTTTAATTATTCGGTAGACAGAATAGGACGACGGAACGTTTGTGTGTGACAAACGTGACAGGGCTGATCACTTGCATGTTTCGTATAGACCTTCGCTTAAAATGTCTGTGCTCTAGTCTTTTACAAAGGAAGGTAAAAGTTGGCGGAATTTTTTTCAGACGTACGGTTCGTCTTCTATCCTCTGCTGTCCAATTTGCGTGGGGTAAAACTGTCACATATGTTGCAAGAGGGAAGTTCACTGCTGTAGTAATCGGCTGCCCTTCTGCGTGAAATGTCACACGTTTCTACCCACCAGTACAAAGTATTAGTATGCTGTTTACTTGCTGACGAGGCCAAAATTTTAAGTTCACGTTCCTTTTGATGAAGTTATCAACAATCAAGGTCACTGAAGGAGAAGGTCTGCGAAGGTCATCGGAGGCCTGGAGACGAATAGCTAACATTTATAAATAGACTCCGCTTTTCGCCTGGTACATTTTGTTTCCAAAATGGCTCTTACTTTCGTCCTCTTCGCGATTTTCATTGCAATTGTTTCTCTTTTGGGTTTGATATTCACGGCATTTTCCATTTACCTGGTTTACATTCACTGGAAGTTCAGCCATATCCCAGGACCAAAGAGGGACAGTTTTTTCCTTGGTAACGTACCGCTTATTCGCCGAGAGCGAGAAAAGGGAAAAATAATGGCTGAATTGATGCAAGAATTGCATAATATTTACGGCCCAATAGTTTTGATGTGGGGCTTTCACCGGCCTTTCCTTTTCGTTTCTGATCGAGAACTCGCTAAAAAGTGTCTTATTACGCTAAATCTGCCAAAAAATGCCAAGGCTTATGTGAACCTTGGCTATCCATTCGGTCACCGATTCGCAGGCCGCGGTTTGGTAACGGAGACCGATCATGGCGTTTGGCAAAAGCAAAGAGCGCTGTTAAATCCGGCGTTCCACCGCCGTTATTTAATGAACTTGATGTCCGCGTTTAACAACAGCTGTGACTTGTTTCTGGCCAAGCTGGATGAGATGGCAGATGGAGAAACTGTTGTAAATATGGCAGAAGAATTTGCACGGGTCACACTGGATGTTATTGGAAAGGTATTCAATTCAACCTCACGTACTCAAGAATATATACTGTAAAAAGCTAAACCCCACCACAGCAGTGGCTGCACTGCTAAGTGCCAGTAAGCCATGTGGCCCAGGGTGGGGGGGGGGGGGGGGAGAGGGGGGGGGGGAGGATAGCTGCCCCCCTGGACCTTTTGAGCCAGAAAAATCAAGTCTGTGGATGTATTTGTTTTGTTTAGACTCAGTAATTTTGATTGTAGTGACTTGCAATAATTGTTTGCCATTTTCAAACTGGAGACATCTTTATAGGTTAGTTAGCCAAATGTCATGCAGTATTGTGAAATGTTTAGTGTACTAGTGCTTGGATATACCTTGTGTTTCAAATTAACAGGACCTTGGAAATAAGCACTTGTAAGCACTGAAAACACGTGCCTTTTCACACTTCTTTGAGGTTGATTTTTCGGAGACATATCTCATGACAAGGGCTGAAAATAGCATTTCAGAGCCTCCAAATCTAAAAATATTCTGGAGGAGGATACCCCAGACCCCCCTACAAGGCTTGTGCCTTTGGCACTTGCATTAATGCCCCCTTGTTACAAAAAAGCTAGCTACGGCCCTGAACATAATACTTTGAGAGGATTCCTTCAAGGCCAATACTGTGTTTGTAAATTTGCTGACTGGTTTTCCAGTGTCTTCCAATTGCTGTAAATGCAGATGCTTTGCCATGTATTCTGCAATCTAGCTAACAGTTCTAGTGTTAAAACAAATCAGGAAATCATGATGTTCCCAGACAAAAAACTATACACACATAGCTATTCAGGTATTTTGGAGAACTAACCAGCTTCATGACCTCTAAATGTGCAACTCAAAGCAGCAAAAATAATACATGCTCAGTCAAAGTTTAGAATACTTCATGCACTGCATAATCTGTTCTCTAAGAGAGAAAGGAAGAAAAACCTCTGTTGTTCAAGCTGACTCTAAGACCACGTTTCACGCTATCATGAGCTCATTCTCTCTTGCCATGAGTCAGGCTAGGCCTGTCAACACTTTATTTCAAATCAGACTAAAAACAAACTGTGTAAAACTCTGCGAGATTTGACCATGATATTGTGCACTAATTTGCAGATTCTCTTTACAGAAGGTTTTGCGTACATGTGATGCAGGCTAGTATTCTGCCGTTGCTTCCAACTTAACAGTGTATTTTTGTGAGTATGTAGGTTCGCTATATCAAGGTTCCACTGTATATGTCTTGTTCTTCAATAAGCCCAATGCAGCTCTTAAAGCCACATAGCAGTGTAGCCACATAGCCAGTCCAGCTTTTGAGTGGCCAGGTATTCTGCAGTTACTCTAAAGTGGTATTACTGATCCTTTTACAGGTTGCTTTTGACATTGATGTCGACGTTATAAGAGATCCTAACAGTCCATTTCCATCAGCAGTTTCCAAAGGTCTAAAGGGGGCCCAGGAAAGCATACGTACTCCATTTCCCCAGTTGTTGGGGTTGGTATTTCTGTCCCAGTCAGGTTTGGCCGAAGCAATAAAATTCATTCGTGAGTTTGCAGGGAATGTTATCAAGGAAAGACAGAAAGCTGTTTTGAGAGGAGACGAAACTCCCAACGATATACTTGCTCACATCTTAAAAGTAGCAGAATCAGAGTCCAGCTTAAGTTTTGAAGATCTGATTGATCAGTTTCTCACATTTTTTGTTGCAGGTAAGACATTTTATCAATTTTGGTGGACTTTTTGTGGAGTTGAACTAATAGGTGGTACCTATTGTTTGCATGTGTCTCGGAAAGTTTGATCCTGTCTTGAAAACTTTTGAGGCATCTTTGAAGAGAAGATGACGCCCTGTTTTTGTATGTTTCCTCTTATTTTGCCGTCATCTACTTTTTGCTTTGTTTCTTACCCCTATCTTTGTCCTTTTATAGGTCAGGAGACCACTTCAAACCAGTTATCTTTCACTCTTTTTGAAATACTAAAGCACCCCGATGTTGAAAACAGGTATTTATATATACACTAGTGTAGATCAGATTATTAGAAAGACTGGATCAGCATGATCTGAATCTTCTACTAAACATTTCCAATTACATTATAAAACTGTTTGACATACAGATTGATATTGGCCGGTTGCATTTTTAAAATTTCTTGCAAAAAAAATTGTAGCTGTCTTTTGTTTGCTCCTGTCCTTAGAAGTTTGTATGTATCTGACCCTAACAAACATTAATAAGGTTTCTTAGGGTAAGATACCTATAAACTTCTAAGGACAGGAAGACCATTAATGTTGATTGTTTTGCATAGAATTGTTCAAGAAATTGAAACTGTGCTTGGCTCCCGCCAGTTTGTGGAACACAAAGATCTTGGAAACCTTCAGTATCTAGGACAGACACTCAAGGAAGGCCTCCGCCTTCACCCACCTGTCGGGGGGACAACAAGAATCACTACAAAGGAAGAAAACCTTGGAGGATTAACCATACCTGCAGGAACCTCAATCAACGTTAGTTGGTTCATATTGCAGCGTCTTTCAGATGCGTGGTCAGAACCAGAGAAGTTTGATCCTGACAGGTTCTCTTCTGAGAAGCAAATTCCACCATCTGTTTACTATCCATTTTCTGTTGGACCAAGGACCTGCATTGGACAAACCTTTGCTCAGTTTGAGGCACGAGTACTTATGGCTCGATTGCTGCAGGAGTTTGAGTTGACATTGTTACCAGGGCAAAATAAAATGATACATGAAGAAAGGCTGACGCTTAGACCGAAGGGTGGTGTCCTGTGCACCATCAAGAGAAGAGGGCTCAAACAGGAATAGAGGAAATTGTGGTGTCCTGTTTTTGTGGAACACAGGGGACCCAATGAGGATTAGTAATAATGAGTTGTTCTTGCAATATTCAGACATCAAAAAAGGAGGCACAGAAGTATCTTTTTCTTTTTTTTGTCGGCCTTTCATTCCTCAGTTTGGTATAAAAAAAATCACAGGGGGGGGGGGGGGTAAATTACGGACTATAATCATATCGTATCCAACAAGCGCGAGTGGAATAATTGTTTTATTAAAAATGCTGTCAAAATATCGAGAATTCTTCCCGACTTAGTAAAACAACCGATTTTGAGCTTGTTTTTAATTTTGAGCAGGCGCGTACAGTTACCATATTTGGAGAGTATAGTGTAATGGCTCATATACCACGATGGCCAAGCCAATGATAGCCTCCCCCGCAGGCATTTTTAGGGGAGCTCGTATTCCGTAATTTACAGTACGGACCGAAACCTCGCAACTAATAACTTTTCTGCGCACTTAACGAACACATTTCATCGCTACCATTTTTTATCTTTTAACATTGCTGCAATTTTGTATCAAGATTGACTCAGATGAATCATAATTCTATCAATATTTACTCTACAAACATTTTTTTAAGGAAAGTTGATTTTTTGTGGGGAGGGAAGAAATACGAGCTCCCCTAAAAATGCCTGCGGGGGAGGCTAAGCCAATGAGAGCTCTAGAATTGCATTACCCAATGATTCAGTTTTTAATAAATAGAGGATATTACATGGCAGCGCGGAAATACAAAATTTCTCTTCGAGTGTTGAAAAATTTTTCACGAGTGAGCGCAGCGAACGATTGAAAGATTTCTTAAACACGACAAGGGAAATTTCGTCTCTCTGAAGCGGCCAGGTAATGTTCTATTTATTATATTAACACCAATGAAATACATGTGTCACACCATTTCACCTTAATAGATATGTAGCCGTTTACGTGTGAAGATAGCATGTTATTTTCACATCTGAAAATATCATGTTTTCGCGCGAAAGCTCATCTGGTATTTCATTGGGGTTTATTTAGTAAAAATACCATTTTTAAAAAATACTACGGTGTGCGTACCCTACATAAAACCAGTAATTCATGGTATACCGTTTCGTTTCTGAAGGAAGCAGACAAGTTATGAATGAACAGACACGATTTCTTAGTACTGCGTTTCTGTGTAGCGAATTTAAGTAAAAGAATATTTACTCTGGAACAAATTTTTGTGGGGAAAATATTTCCGGTATCGTTTATTTGCGAGAACTTATTTTTGCGGATCGCTAGAAAAATCGCAAAAATTAGAACCAGCAAACATTTCGTTCTACACGGTAAGTCATGTCACGCTTGTCACACAAGGTTTGAGGTCTTCAATTCCTCTGCAGTCCAATAGCCCACGTTCGATACATGACTTCGAAGCTTTCTGGTAATCTTTCCGGTGGGTTACTCCCACGAATTCTTGGTGGGGATGTGCCGCCCGGTTCTCTAGATTGTGACTGCATTTTAGACCAAAAAAAGTCATTTTCAAGACTCGTTTTCAGATCTGTCCTTTAGACAGACATTATGTTATCGTTACTTAGATTAGAGCGCAAAGAAAAAAAATACTTCAAATCAATTTCGAATTCGCATATTTCTCTTTCTTTCTTACTCATTTGGAATGGAAACGATAATTACGTTCGTACATTCCCGTAGTTCCGACGAAAACGAAACCCGATTCCAGAGCAAAATGGGCAAAGTGTGTACCCGTTTTCAGACCAACACGGTGTAACAACCCTACGTAATATGGCGGCACCTACCTACATAGCTTACACAAGGGAATACCCTACCGGGCATTTTTCCCGGGGGGGTACTCCCATACATTACCTATACGGGTATGTGCCGCCCAACGGGGTCGTCATTTTGAAGCTCCTGATTTAGAACGGGGCATCCATTTCAGAGGCGTTTTCTAGAACGGGGTATAATATTTCGAACGCACGAAAGCTCCAGTTTTGTAAGCAGCCATTTGAAATTATTCAAGGACAGATTGCTTTTAAAAATACGGTTCAATGCGTTAACAAGCAAACTGTTGTACTCTTTGCACCTCAGAACGGAGTATAAGAAATTGGCCCATTTCTAGAACGGGGTATCAGTTTTAGGGCGAATTCTAGAACGGGGTATCAATTTTAGGGGAAACTGTTTTTAGAACGGGGTGCCAATTTGGAGTCCCGGGCGGCACATACCCACCCAAAAAATACCCAAGTGCCCTCCCGGGGCATTTTTCTATATTTGGTGTTGTGTTCTTTGTACTCATTGATCTCTTCTGGGAATTGCGAGACAATGGAGTCGTAACAAAATTGCAATTTTGACCCTAAAGCCTCGGAGTAATGTTAGAATATATTGTAACGTTTTATGTCGTACGTTGAAACGATTTTAAAAGAGAGACGCGAGTTCCTACTTCTAGTAGCCTCTCACGCAGACGTTCTTAGGGGTTCGTCACGCTTTCCTGCCCCACTAAGGTCTGCTGAACCGAAATGAACGCAATTTGCGCCGTGTACGAGCGTAACTTAGGGTGATAAATGGCAGAAAAACTTCGAATACACAGGTCAGATGTGGAGTTCCACAGGGTTTGGTTTTGGGCCTTACCTTATTCACTTTGTTTACGAACGATCTACCCTTGTCGATTACATCTGTAGATACGTTTATGTATGCTGACGACGCTACGGTTTTCTGCATCGACTCCTTGCAAGACGTACCAAATTACGTCACCGGTGACTTAATATAGTGCACCAGCCGCAAGACGCCGCTTGTGATTTGTTAAACGGTGCACTTAAAAAACTTTTGTTAAAACAACCACCTAACTCCACGTCCTGGCAAATGCGAGGTTATGTTACTCTCCAAAGCTCGGCTTATGGGCCCACTGCCCGCCATTTATATTGACAAGGCCAAGACCAGACTTCTGGGTGTTACCGTAGATAAAAATCTGAACTGGATACCTATTCTGCAAGAAATCGTTAACAGTTTCGCAAATAAATTAAGCCTTTTGAAGAAATCAAGGTTTCTACCCAGTCATGTGTGCGAGTCGTTTTATTTGAAGGTTATCCAGCCGTCCAATACGTACGCGATGCCAGAGTGGGGCAGCGTAAGTCAGACGGAGTTATTTAAATCCGTTGGAAAGACAACCCGAAAGACAACACTTCCGTGCTGCCAGGATCGTATGATATGCCTACAGCTGACGTTTTAGCCACCGTTAAGTGAGACACCTTAACACATCGATATAAACTTTCTTTAATTAAGCTTTTTTTACAAAGGTTACTATGTTATGCTTCCACACGCTTTAGCTGAACAATTGATAATTCACAGCAACAGATCTGTGTCAAGAACGAAGCACGGGTTAATAGCTCCGAGGTTTGCGTCAAATGACGTTAAAAACTCCATTGCCTATAGAGGGGTTGTCCTCTGGAACGCCATAGGTCGCAACCTCGTTCCCAGGGTTCTCTCCTACCCGCCCTACGGAGCGGTAGGAGAGAACCCTGGGAACGAGGTTGGTCGTTCAAATGGTTCTATTTTAGATTGCACAGACATGAAATCTTTACTGAAAAAAGTCGTTAAGTATTGCTCTTTTAGCGATTTTAATTTCAACGTTTTAGCCCCACAAAAAATTAACAACAGATCTGAGAATTTTCTATATTTCTAATGTGTATTTTATGATTGAACGATTTTATTCCCTACTATTAATAACTTTTAACATTTTATTTTATTTGTAATTTTTGCACACGACCCCACAAGCGTGTAGAAATAAAGGTTGTATGTATGCACGTATATAGACTACGAGTAGTACCCCATTTTTCCTGAGGGGTAGAGAGAGCGAAACGCGAGTGCGCGTGAAAATCACCCCGCCGCGTGTCGCCTTTTCTCGCGTGTCGAAACGTTCTCTTCAATACATCCCGCTAAATTTCCAATAAACAAACAGAATCTTTTCATTTCAAAAAGCCGACAAATCGCTTGTCCATGGCGGCTTTTCGCTAAGTGTCGAGTACCGATGCTCTGATTTACGTTGATGTTATCTCCAACAAACAGTCCATTTTTTCCAGTCAAATCAGCACGCCGTCATTCTCAATAAATTGGCTTTCACTAGTCTCCACTGCTCGATCTTCAATTATACTTTGAAAGAACTCTGATCTCATAAACCTTCGCACAAACACGACTCAAATAAATATCAGTCCAAGGCATTTGTAATCTGCGACCACAAATCAGATGAGACCAGATCTGTGACGCACGTAAACAAAGTATGCCTGGTTTGATTGATGTTTCGAGTGCTAAGTAACAGCACCGCACCAATCAGAAACAGTTTTCCAAAATCGTGGGGTTTGCGGGCAAGCGTTTACTTCTTTTCGCTCCCTCTCCCCTGTCATTCCTTTTCTTTTTTTTTGCTATCGTCTCAACTTTACTGACGAACTCGCGCGGAAACGCTTGCTACGCAGGCTAAAAGATTTTTGCTCTGGAGTCAGCGTCTGTGTTTTCGAGGTCTGTATTGGCTCTTTGTATATTTCTCTCTGTAAAGGCTTAGATGTCATTTGCTCATAAAGCCGTTCTTTGCGTGATACAACGGTTGGGTTACCTTGTCAACTTAACAAAAGGCAGAATTTTTTTTCACACTTCGCCGATTTCCGTTCAGCACAATTAACCTCCGAGAGGAAAAGGAAAGCAAGAAAAGCTAGGGCAAAAAGAATGGAAGCTAACTGCAAAAGAGTTATTGAAACCATTGCACCTCAGCAAGAATCGCATGATGTTACAGAGCCTATTAGCCCATTATCTCTTCATTATGAAGGAATAAGTGGGTTCCTCAAAACACAAAGGCCATATATCCAATATGCCTTTGAGCAGGGATTGTTCACCAATGAATCACTGGAAATTATCAAGCAATATCTACGCTTCAACTTAAATGAAAATTATGATGATGATGAAAGTGATTGTATCAATGTAAAGTTAATAAAATAAAGTCATAAAATAAAACGCTGATGACATAAATGATGATGATCAAGATGCTCACAGCAGCATTAATGGTGATACTGAAGACAGTGATGGAAAGGATAGCCAAAACTCTAATAACATTAACAACATTATATTATTCATAATTGCAATAAGACTATATAGCATTGTTATTAATTAAAATTAAGTGTTTGTTAAATTCTTGCAATAGTACTTCACAGTTAATATCCATAATGTTCCGTTGTTCTTCTTCTTCTCCTTTTTTTTTTACCAAATAAAGAACTTAATTTTTCTTCTTTGGGTGAACCTCCACATGATCACGGGCATATATTTGCATGACCCTCCCCGTTTTAAGGTCTTTTAACCGCCCATTTTTCATGACCCCTCCCTTTTCTGAGTCTCAAAAAGTTGTGACCCTCCCTCTGTTTCAACCCCCCTCCTCCCCCCTGCTAATTTTCTGACAAGTCGCTAAGTGGGGCAGGGACGCGTGACGAACCCTTAACAATGTCTGCGGCGGAGGTTAAATTACTATGACATCAGTAGCCTACGTAACAATTTTCGTTTATGCAAAAAGTTCTAAGTTCACCACGTTCCTTTGGTAGACTACCTTCGCCAACAATCAAGGTCATAGAGGGCGAAGGTCTGCAAAGGTAGACTCCGCTTATGCCCCTGGTATATTTTGTTTCCGAAATGGCTCTTGCTTTCGTCCTCTCCGCGATTTTCATTGCAATTGTTTCTCTTTTGGGTTTGATATTCACGGCATTTTCCATTTACCTGGTTTACATTCACTGGAAATTCAGCCATATCCCAGGACCAAGGAGGGACAGTTTTTTCTTTGGTAACGTACCGCTTATTCGCCGAGAGCGAGAAAAGGGGAAAATAATGGGTGAATTGATGCAAGAATTGCACAGCATTTACGGTCCAGTAGTTTTGATGTGGGGCTTTCACCGGCCTTTCCTTTCCGTTTCTGATCGAGAACTCGCTAAAAAGTGTCTTATAACACTAAATTTGCCCAAAAACCCAAGGGTTTATGGGAATCTTGGCTATCCATTCGGTCACAGACTTATGGGCCGCAGTTTGGTAACGGAGACCGATCATGGCGTTTGGCAAAAGCAAAGAGCGCTGTTAAATCCGGCGTTCCACCGCCGTTATTTAATGAACTTGATGTCCGCGTTTAACAATAGCTGTGACTTGTTTCTGGCCAAGCTGGATGAGATGGCAGATGGAGAAACTGTTGTAGATATGGCAGAAGAATTTGCCAGGGTCACACTGGATGTTATTGGAAAGGTATTCAGTTCAACCTCACATACTCAAGAAGATACACTGTAAAAAGGCTGGGGGTATGCGGGAACTGTCACGAATCTTCAGTTTGTTTTGAATACCCCCAAAAATCCCTACTTAAATCAAGCTACCCAAAAAAATACTTGCCAAAATTTTCCTACTCCAAAAAATCCCAAAGTCGAAATTTCAAACCCCCCAAAACCCTTCAATCATCCCTGTCACTTGAAATCTGGAGTACCCCCCCCCCCCCGGTCATGTAACTGCATAGCCCCATAGCCATGTAGCCACATAGCGACCTAGCCATGTATATGCTCAGTGAAGACACATAGCCACTTAGTTATGTATCCACCTAGTGGCATAGCCCCATAGTATGGCCCCATAGTCATTCTTCTATGTCTCGTTCTTTAATAAGGCCAATGTAGCTCTTTAAGCAATATAGCAGTGTAGCCACATGTATGTTTTGTTCTTCAATAAGGCCAATGCAGCTCTTAAAGCCACATAGCAGTGTAGCCATGTAGCCAGTCCAGCTTTTGGAATGGCCAGGTATTCTGTAGCATGCCTTGCAGCCGGCCCATGCATCATCCAAACCATTTGTATGGACGGTCTGCAAATTAGGTAAACAAAACCTAGTTCTGATATTCAGCAGAGTCGCAAGAATTTACGTGAGCGTTTCTGACAGGCAGGTTTCTTATGGCAAGGAGCGTTTATGGTAAATAATGAAAGAACAGTTCAAACTAGAAAGTCTTCTTCTGAACAACAACAACAAAGTGCTTTGAGAGAATTCCGTCAAGGCCAAAATGTGTTTGTAAATTTGCCGACTGGTTCAATCATTGCAAATGCACTGCTTTGCATTCTGCAATCTGGCTGACAGTTTTAGCGTTAAAACAAATCAGGAAATCACGATGTTCCCAGACAAAAAAACTATACACACGTAGCTATTCAGATTCAGGCATTTTGGAGAAAACCAAAGGTACTAACCAGATTCATAACCTCCAAATGTGAGACTCAAAATGGCAATAATAAGGCTTGTTCAGTCAAAGTTTAGAATACTTTATGCACTACGTAATCTGTGCTCTAAGAGAGAAAGCAAGAATAACCTGACTGTTGTTCAAGCTGACTCTAAGGCCATGTTTCACACTATCATGAGCTCATTCTCTCTTGCCTTTAGCTATGAGTCAGGATAGGCTTGTCAACACTTTATTTGAAATTGGACTAACCACAAACTGTGTAAGAAAAACGCTAATCAAAAACACCAACATACGTGGGAGATGTTGTTTCAACTCTGCGAGATTTGAACATGATACTGTTCACTAATTTGCAGATACTCTTTACGGAAGGTTTAGAGTACATGTGATGCAGGCTAGTATTCTGCAGTTGTAAGTATGTCAGTAGCTCCACACGATCCATGTTAAGCCACATAGCTGCATTAAGTCACATATACGTCCTGTTCTTTAACAAGCCCAATGCATCTCTTTAAGCCACATAGCAGTGTAGCCACATAGCCAGTCCAGCTTTTGAGTGGCCAGGTATTCTGCAGTTACTCTAAAGTGGTATTAATGATCCTTTTACAGGTTGCTTTTGACATTGATGTCGACGTTATAAGAGATCCTAACAGTCCATTTCCATCAGCAGTTTCCAAAGGTCTAAAGGGGGCCCAGGAAAGCATACGTACTCCATTTCCCCAGTTGTTGGGGTTGGTATTTCTGTCCCAGTCAGGTTTGGCCGAAGCAATAAAATTCATTCGTGAGTTTGCAGGGAATGTTATCAAGGAAAGACAGGAAGCTGTTTTGAGAGGAGACGAAACTCCCAACGATATACTTGCTCACATCTTAAAAGTAGCAGAATCAGAGTCCAGCTTAAGTTTTGAAGATCTGATTGATCAGTTTCTCACATTTTTTGTTGCAGGTAAGACATTTTATTAATTTTGGTAGATTTTTTGTGGAGTTGAACTAATAGGTGGTACCTATTGTTTACATGTGTCTCGGAAAGTTTGATCCTGTCTTGAAAACTTTTGAGGCATCTTTGAAGAGAAGATGACGCCCTGTTTTTGTATGTTTCCTCTTATTTTGCCGTCATCTACTTTTTGCTTTGTTTCTTACCCCTATCTTTGTCCTTTTATAGGTCAGGAGACCACTTCAAACCAGTTATCTTTCACTCTTTTTGAAATACTGAAGCACCCCGATGTTGAAAACAGGTATTTATATATACACTAGTGTAGGTCAGATTATTAGAAAGACTGGATCAGCATGATCTGAATCTTCTACTAAACATTTCCAATTACATTATAAAACTGTTTGACATACAGATTGATATTGGCCGGTTGCATTTTTAAAATTTCTTGCAAAAAAAAATTGTAGCTGTCTTTTGTTTGCTCCTGTCCTTAGAAGTTTGTATGTATCTGACCCTAACAAACATTAATAAGGTTTCTTAGGGTAAGATACCTATAAACTTCTAAGGACAGGAAGACCATTAATGTTGATTGTTTTGCATAGAATTGTTCAAGAAATTGAAACTGTGCTTGGCTCCCGCCAGTTTGTGGAACACAAAGATCTTGGAAACCTTCAGTATCTAGGACAGACACTCAAGGAAGGCCTCCGCCTTCACCCACCTGTCGGGGGGACAACAAGAATCACTACAAAGGAAGAAAACCTTGGAGGATTAACCATACCTGCAGGAACCTCAATCAACGTTAGTTGGTTCATATTGCAGCGTCTTTCAGGTGCATGGTCAGAACCAGAGAAGTTTGATCCTGACAGGTTCTCCCCTGACAAGCCAATTCCACCGTCTGTTTACTATCCATTTTCTGTTGGACCAAGGACCTGCATTGGACAAACCTTTGCACAGTTTGAGGCACGAGTGCTTATGGCTCGATTGCTGCAGGAGTTTGAGTTGACATTGTTACCAGGGCAAAATAAAATGATACATGAAGAAAGGCTGACGCTTAGACCGAAGGGTGGTGTCCTGTGCACCATCAAGAGAAGAGGGCTCAAACAGGAGTAGAGGAAATTGTGGTGTCCTGTTATTGTGGAACACAGGGTACCCAATGAGGATTAGTAATAATGAGTTGTTCTTGCAATATTCAGACATCAAAAAAGGAGGCACAGAAGTATCTTTATACTGACTTTGTTGTTTTTTTTTTTTATAGATATTGTATATAACACTCTTTCAAGGATCACAACTATAGCCTCCCGAATATTCATAAATAATTGACAAAATTCAGAGCAAACTTGTGGAAATTAGCCATCATTGTGGTATTTTTGATACAGTTTCAAATCCTGAACAATTTTGATAGTAAAGTTCTCACAACAATATCAACACTTCTAAAGTTAAATAATGAGTAAATTATAATTGACTAAAACTGCAGTTATTGGTACATACAAGATAGGACACAGTCGCAAGAGAGAGTTATCTAAAATAATTTTATAGTATATAGTTACTAATTAAGAACTCTAGTTTAAGTTGAAGTGGCACATACACATACTTGAAAATGAGAAAAAAATTTGCCTCGTTCTTAAAAGTCATATGTTTTTTGAAAATTATGTAGTGTACTCTACACTAACATTTTTAAAATTATTAATTCCAGAATTGTTAGGGGTGGATTTCTTCCCAGCAATAAGGTTTTAATTCTCCTCAAAATCAATAATGCAGAGTTTTTTTTTCTTTCATCAAATATTTTCATCAATTTTTTATTTTTTTCTTTAATCAATATATTTTTTGTTAAATGTGGCATATAAAAATCTGCATTGTAAGTGTTTTTTGTATAAGTTATCAGGGCTAAAAAAAAAACTTGAATTTCAGCTTGTCCTTTTGGCAAGCAGCTCTCACATTTTGCTTGCATGCGACAACTTCTTGCTTGCTTTAGTTAATGAGGGGGGGGAGGGGATATTCCTGGGAATTCTTGTTGGGGATGTGCCACGCGGTTCTCCAAATGCTGACCCTATTTCAGACCAAAAGTATCATTTTCCACACCCCTTTCCAGACCTGGTCTCTAAGAAATTATATCATCATTACTTAGATTTGAACAAATAAAAGATTTCTTAAAATCCACTTCGAATTCATATATTACTCTTTCGTTCTTATTCATTTAGGATTGAAATGACAAATACGCATTCGATTCCAGCCCAATAAGGGGAAAATGTACATTGGTGGATCAGACCCTCAGATAAGGGGCGGGGGGAGGGATGG
>OZ037782.1:33894029-33916529 GCA_964035525.1 Porites cylindrica | reverse complement strand
TATTTTGTTTGTTCTTCCCTTAAACGGCTTTTTTCTTACTCCTTCTCCGAAGTTCTCTAGCCACAGTCTAATTCAACCACCCTATCTGGGCCTACTGGAAGGTACGATGAAGTTGACGATAGGCTGTATTTCTCAATGGCACCACTTGAAGCATCAAGGGTGTGTTCTCTGGCTTGGATATTATCCCCAGAGTCTATTTCACCAACTATAGATACGAGGTAGGGATTTTCTTTTCCGAGTATCTCGGTGACTAGCTCGTCACCATCAGTCCACTCTATTGCACCTGCACCCCAGTCTTCTTTCGTTTGGCGTATTTGGCTTTAGTGGCTGACGACAAGTCCTCCCATTTCTTGTTAAGTTGTTCCTTGGTTCTTGGTGGGAACCCGGCGGCTATACTAGCTGTGTGAGCCTCCAACCATGTTTGCATTTGCAACATAAATGTCAGTGTAGGAGATAAAGTACCGAATAGAGTCATCTTTCTCCTTTTTACCTCATGGAGAAAAAAATTGTGATTTTATCCGGCTTAAAATTCGGCGCTTTTTTTCTGGGGTTAGAGCCTTGCTCATCTTCAGAATTCCGTTTCATTGACATCCTAGAAATGTAGAAATGTTTTTCTAAACGATGATGAAGAAGAAGCTACGGGCGACAGCAGCAATGCTGATGAAGGGTACCAAGACGATATTAATGAAACTGAAGAGGGTCGAAAAAAACGTTAGGAATTTGTTTTTTCGTTTTCTTTTTCTTTTTTCAGATTCCTTATAATCTATTGAAGCTGATGACAGTTTTTAAATATTTTCAGATCATTCAGCAAAGAAGATTGACATTTTAATATCCTATGAGTGCAACTCATCAAGTCCGTTGACTTTCGTTGAAATACTTTGCATGCCATCGTTATTTTACAAGAATATTTACTGATAATGTTTGTTGGATGTTCTACTTTTTTTCTGGAAGACGGCTTTGAATAAAGTGAACATCAGAGGTTAACAAAGCGCATTAGAACGGAATTACTTATGGACTGTGCAATAATTATCAGGAGGGGGGGGGGGGCTGAAAAACTAGAGTTATCTAGCAAAAACTTAGACAGTACCCCCCCCTCCAAAACAAAAAAAATTAGTTCTAACCCCCCCTCTGTTATGTTAAAAATAACGTTGCCCCCCCCCCCATCCCACCACACTGGTAAACTCAAAACTGGACTGAGCTGCCATCACAGCTTCAATAATGACAAACGTTATTATGTAACATCTAGTATCGAGAAGGATGTTGATCGCTTGATTGAAGATTTAGACAAAGCATTTGCTAAGTACCGGGGTGCTTACCACATTGGCTCGAAATCTAAAATTTCTGAAGCCAGAAAGAGAAAGGAGCAGAGAAAAAAACCAAAGAACAGGAGATTGAACGCTTCAAATAACAAACGAAAAAGAGCTTGCATTATATTTAGATCCTTGGGAGGAGAGCCTGTTGAACTTTGTTTTGAGCCACATATATATGGAAGTCAGAAAATCGATTCAGTCGATGAAGAAACATTACTTTTATTCACAAAAACCGACAAAGCTTGTCTACGAGATCTTTTTTATTCCCATTGTTTTGTGGGGGAAGCTGAAAAACAAGTTCATGATTTTTGCTTTACAGTCAGCTCAATTAATTAGAAGACGGGTTAAAATTGATCAGTTGTGAATTTGCTTTTCATTTTGATGGAATATTTTCAATAATCGTTTAACAGCTGTTCGTGTTGATATTTGTTACAGTCTATCATGATGCCTATATTGAGAATCTTTTATTGCGTTTAATTCTATTTACATTTCCTATAAAACTTAGGCCCCCATATTATGAAGCAGTTTTCATATCAAAAATACTATTCACTGTGCAGATTCAATTATGTCTTATTGTCATTCAATTATGTCGATTTGTCATTCAATTATGTCGGTTTGTCTTTCAATTATGTCCGTTTGTCATTCAATTATGTCTTCTTGTCATTCATTTATGTCCGGTTGTCATTCAATTATGTCTTGTTGTAATTCAATTACTATATCTCATCATGACTGCTTGACATTCAATTGTGTTCGAAACTATCTTTCAATTACTGCTTTTTGCCATTAAATTCTCCCTGGTCATTTAGTAATTGATCTGTTTGTCATACAATTTCTTACTTTACGAACTTCATTGAATTATGGCTTGTTGCCATTCAATTATTCAATATCGATTCAATATCGATTGACCGCTTGTAGCCCACTTGTACCTGAGCCCGCAAAAGCACCGCTGATCACTGACTGACGCGCTCCTACGCGCCTTTCTTGCAAAAAAATGGCGTCGAAGGAAATTCAAGATGACGGAAAACAACATTATCAACGTGCATTAACATTGCTTAATGAAGCGGTTGATATCTTGAGGGCACCATGCACGGCGACAGATCATCCGCAACATCCAGCGCATCATCCAGATCCAGCGCAACATCCAGCGCATCATGCAGATCCAGCGCAACATCCAGATCATCCAGCGCATCGATCTGCAGCTTCAGTTCAAGTTCCTGCCCTTTTACTGAAAGGGGAGAATTACAAGAAATGGCGCGTCTTTTTCCGTTTTACAGTCAGGGCGCATCTGCCGGTAAAGTTAGTTCCCGTCAACCCTTTAAGCGATTTCGACCAAGTGCTTCCTCAAGTGGGCCCCAAAAAAGTTTTAGACCAAAGGAAACCTGGACTCACACGTTTATCTGCCTGTGTGAATCAGACCAGTTGGCGGTGCCTTCAAGAGAGGAGAAAGTAATTTTAAAAGAAGCAGGTCTCGGCGAAAAAAAAATTACTTTCGAAAAGTACGGAGGCTACCAACAGTTGCAGTCTTCTTTGTTGAAAGAATTTCCAAAACTAAGCGAAGGAGGAGGGTTTCAATTGTTAAGATCTTCTGGAGCGAGACGAAGCCTAGATTTAATTCCCATTCCAACCATGGGCTACGACATTCCGTATCTTAAAGATTGTCTTGGACAGGCCATTGGTTATGTGCGGCCCCTGCAAAAAGACTTAGATCGTAGTCCACTTCCCGTACAGGTAGGTTAGTTTTTGTTGGTTAGTTTTTGTACATTGGAACTTAAGAGTTGCAGAATCTAACAACAGCACTAGAAGGCCTGTAATCTCCTTTCAAGAGAACTTCGACAAATAATAGCCCCTTGACTTATTTGAACACATGGAAATATTATGGAATTCTGCCCTATTTTATGCCAGTCAGAACCAGATACAGGATGTAACTTGAGACATGAAAATTTTGCATGTCAACCCCCTCCCCTAGCTTCAAGGAAACTCTGTTTAATTGTGAAGTGGTGAGTCTGGATCACTTGGTCAATTGTCTTTCAAATCAGGGGAATAAAGTTGAATCTTTTTTTGGTGTTAATTTTTATATTTGTTGTACATTCAGAAAAGCACTGCTGTTAGTAACTTGCAAAATGCCCCCAAGGTAATTTGCATAAATTGTAAAGATGATGTGCCCCTGACGTTATGGCAAGACCATCAGATGATCTGTGAGGGAGGGTCATCCAAGGAGACAGGGGACAGATGTGAGGTGTGTAATGGATGGAATGTGAGATTAAATTTGCTTTATGAACATGTAAAATGGATACTCTTCTATCTAGTGTCGCTTAGGTTTATGAGTACAGTATTCTCTATATTTACCATATTTTTTGTACCTGTAGTGTATTCTTGTCTTAATCAAAACCTAAAGAGATTTAGTGTATGTAAAATGCATATCGTGATATCTAAGATTGTTATATCAGGGTTGTGTCCCACACAAGTTTTTTAATTTGTAGCCTGTGGTGAATGGAAACTTTTTTCCTCTACTCATTGGTTTTTTTAATTGATATATTTCCACTTGAATTTAAGTTTTGAATAAGTGAAGTACTTGTAAGATACAACGATCCATTGTTGAATTGTTACTTGAGTCAAAGTCATTCAGTTATAGCTAATAGAGAAACCGATATACATGCATAGTGATAGGGCTGTGCTTTTTTTATTCCACAGGAGTCGAGGGATGATAGGGATAATTATGTACATACCCCAATGGTCCAAAAGTCAAGCACAGAGGAGAGGTTTGCCTAAAAAACTCTTCCTTTAGTTACTCATGCTTTATTATTATATTTAATTAATGTTTTTCAGTATATCCCATAAATTAAGGGTTAATGTTTTTTTAAGTTGTTTTCCAATGCCAATACTGCCGTTTACAGATTTAGATTTAGCCAGATTGGCTTTTTCCTGGCAACATAATAACATTCACAAGTTTTTATTTATAGTTTACAGAATACCTAATATGAATTTACATTCGTATAAACATACCTTATTTCAACTCCCTTAAAAGGCTTGTCAGTTACAAGACAAGTTAGAATGAATAATGAATACAAGCTATTTAAAATATAATAAATTATTGATTGGAAAGAAGTACTGTAAAGACTGGCAGATAAGCCCCACCTTTTTTGCAAAAATTTTCGATCAAAATCATAGGTGACCAGGTGTCCAGTTATTATGCCTGAGCACTAAGCTTCAAACAGTCCACGCAACAAAACAGCAAAATTCTATGGAAAAACTGTCTTGAATGGAGAAATAATACCTGTTAACAAATACTAGAATAATGAATAATATCAATCATATGTCATAAGTGGTGGACATGATGTTTGTTCTACTAAAGAGCCAAAATTATGGTTTCATTGTTGGCGAGTTTACCTTGGATGAAGACAGAAGACTTCTTAGACTAGACTTTTGGATTTCTTTTGAGTTTTTGTCTTAAAAATTTTTTTCCCAAATTTGAGTTGCTAAACTTGGCATGCGGCTTATCTGCGAGTTTTTAGGGTAGTTTGATAAGTCACCTTTTAAAGACGTTATGATTCAGTTGATTCCATTAGGCATAACTTTTCACACATCTGTAATGTTGTCTTAATATTAAAATTTTATTGTAGTAAAGATTTATCTTTTGGAAACTTGTTCTGCTTACAAATAATATTGATAAAAATAACAGTACCTCTGTGGAAAGAAATGAGAATCAAAGACACATTAATATACAAATGTACCTCCACTTGCTAATAAAAGGCAAAGAAACATTCTTTTGAAATCAAAATACTAAGTTCTGACATTTTTTTGGATTTAATTTAAGGCTAAGTGCAACAAGTCAGTTTTTGTGATCTTACATTACTTAGTTATATTCTACTATTAATGGGTTTTTAATTAGAAACACCACGCAGCCAACTGGTGAATTCTCTTCAGCAGCAGTACCTATAAAGGTGAGTTGCTTATAATAACTTGAGATGAGATTTGAAATGGAGTAGAAAAAGTATTCACCAAAAACACAATATTCTTTCACTCTCAACAGTGGTTTTCACGTAAAATGTTACTCTCAATGTCATCTTTTTATCCACAGAACTTTGATGAAATGCTTGGTGAAATATTGGATGTGATCCCCGATGCCAATGAACAAGATGTCAGGAAGAAACTCCTTGCTACGAGTTCTGTTGAAGAGACTTTAGACTGGATGCTTGAACAACAAAGTAATTACGTCTATACATTTTTTGCAACTTAGTACATAAATTTACTGTTTATTTTTTAACTAATATTTAGATTTGGGGTTAAATTTGGTCTAAAAAACTGGGGTAAAGTTTAGCCGTGTCTTTATCAGATATAAAGACACTTGTTAAACATTATTTTTTATGAATTATTAGTGACTTTTTTAAATATAAATACATCAATTCTTTTATTACGGCAAGGAGCCCAAAAGTGTAATTGACCACTCAAGAAAATACCATAACACACCATTAAATGCTCTTTGTTTGTCACCCAAAATTTTGCATAAGCATTGTCTTCAGTTTCTCTTGGGAGTTAAAATGGCCCCAAGAGAAACTGAAAACAATGCTTATGCAAAATTTTGGGGTCTTAAACAAAGAGCATTATGGTATGGTATGGTATTTCTGGAGTGGTCAATTACCTTTCATTAACTCACATTTTTTTGTACAGAAATTACCCATTTAGAAGTCTAGGACAGTTTCCAGGTTGCTTCTGATCGGAATATATATCTGTACAAAAGAATATGAATAATTCAAAAGTGGTCACACTTTAAGGCTCCTTGCTGTAACACCTATGTTTTTAGATCACATTCAGTGATATTCAGGGTGACTGACCAACCTCAAATTGTGGTGTGTATCCTGAAAATTTGTGTCACTCTATATCGTTATCTAAGCAGTGTTAAGAAATCAGATAAATTTTAATGGCAGAAATATTTGAAAAAGAAAAAATGGATGGGAATTGGAGTATTAGCTTCAAAATTTCTTTGTAAACAAGTCAACTTCAAGTAGTTTGGTTTAATAGGCTAGTATGTATAGCCTTTTCATGTGCCTCATTTAACAGTTACACATGTGTTCTTTCCTAGACACAATTTACCAGAACAGTGTAATGTTAAAGGACTTAGACCCAAGTGAAGCCTTGGAAACTTTCCGGCAAGCCACAATAATGAAACTGCCCTACCAAACAATAAGGATAAATCGAGATTCCCCTCATTTTATTAGAGAGGTCTTTAAGTTGTTCAAGAAAGGCATTGATGTGAAGAAAGCACCAGATGTGGAATTTGAAGGAGAGGATGGAATGGATGCATCTGGACTGACCCGTGAATATCTGTACTTATTGATGTCAAAGATTAGAGGAGGTGATGGTACAACCGTTTTGTTTGAGGGACAGCCAGGCCATCTTTCCCCTTTGTATGACGTTGATTGCCTAGATTCTGGCTTCTATTTCTTTGTTGGTCAGGCATTAGCACAATCCTTTCTCCATGGGGGATACCCATTTGTTGGTATGTCTCAAGCAGTTGCCCACTACATTATCACAGATGACATTGATGAAAGTATTCCATTTCTGGCAGTTGAGGATATCCCTGATCCTGAAGTTAGAGATGTTCTCAAAAAGGTAATGTTAAAAGCATTAGTGATCCGGTAGTACATCTGAAGTGCTAGCTTGAAATTCATTTTACACTGCATTTTATCCAGTGAACTCTTTATTCCATTTATGAACTAGAAAATGCACATGAGCATATACAATAATAATTATCATTATTGTATACTCTCGTGTGTATTTTCTACTGGGCTATTTACAATGATTTCTGTTGCCAGACCATAATTTATGATAAGTGTGACCTTTTTGTTAGATTGCAAGTGCATCAAAAGATGAGGACTTTCAGAACCTGAATGCAGATGAAGGGGTTAGTAACCTGTTGATTCAATGTGGTTTTGTGAACAAGCTGTTGAACAAACAGAATTCACAGCAGGCATGCCAGAGAGTACTGGTCCACCAAGTACTGATGTATAAGAAAGATCCTATACAGGAAATCAGGAGAGGTCTGCAGACAGCATCTATTACTTCCTTTCTGAAAGATCACCCTGCACTTTGGAAGACCATTTTTGCCACAGCTGCAGATGTAAAACTTCAATCTGATTTGGTGGTGAGAAGCCTCAAGTGTGACCCTTCAGTGGGAGAATTGAATGAACAACAAGAAACAATCCTAAACTGGTGTAAGGAGTATGTTGGTAATCTTCCATCTGACACAGGTACTACAAAGGTGTTATAAACATGTCAGGAAAAAGTGGTGGATTATGATATCTGCTAATAACAGTATAATTTTCACGTTTACAATCTCATTTTTTCTTGTTTGGAAATTCTGTCATTTCTTTCAAAACGCTTGCAACTCTGAGCTTTCCTGCGGATAATTTTGTTGATATAGTCAGTTCTATTATTGGGATGGTCACTTATTGTGTCAATTTACAGCCAAGGAAAGACATACAGAAAGGCAGGGACCAATAATTTTACTCTAAGTGTGTGTTTTCTTTACAGGCAGTTTTTTGTCCCATGGAGGTGACTGTAATAATAGGGAGTTGACTGTACATCCCAGGTGCAATCAACTTGATACTGAAAAGAAAGACTTAACTAAACCGAACATAAAGACCTGCAAAAAAATTAATTTAAATATTGAAAACTTAAATTATTCAGATATTCAAGTTATGAGAAAACATAGTATTCGATTGGGCTTGTTCTATCTTCCAAGCAATACAGATTTCCCTTTACAGTCAACTCCTGATAATTCGAACCTTCAAGGGAAACAGAAAAAAGTTTGAGTTATCAAGGGTAAAATTATATAGAAAATGTTCTGAAGGGAAATGAAAATTGCTTCGAGTTAACGGGAGGTTCGAGTTAGAGAGGGTTCGAGTTACCGGGAGTCAACTGTACCTCAAGCAATGATTTTCATACTGAAATTCAAATGCAAAAGTGGGTTTACTGTGCCAGTGAATGAGATTACCGAGTTTACAATAAAGCCATATTAAAAATAAAAAACAAATAGCAAACAAAACACAGTTGCAATAACTAGAGGTAGGCCATAAAGAACATTTTGTTTAAACATGTATTCTTCCTTCCCAGAATCAGATTCATCAACCATTGAGAAGTTTGTACAGTTTGTGTTTGGAGAACCAACCATGCCGCCACAACCAGTTTATGTTAAGTTTAACCGACCTGGAAAGAGCTTGCCTGATGCTGATGCATGCACAGGAACCATCAGCCTTCCAATTGATCACAAGATGAAAAAGGATTTTACAAAAAGTTTGGATATAGTTTTAAACTTTCAACACAAAGGATTTGGTAGATGCTGATTTCCTATGGTCGTTATTTTATCTATTCAGCATCATTGTCTATGTCAACATCTTGGACTGTATGCCGTCGTTAGTTGCGTGTTTTATCGTCAGTTGCGTGTTTTATCGGCTTGGTCTGTTCAGATTTTACAGATTTTAAAACGCAACAGCGTTTTTGAGCGACGGACGTCAACCGGAAGTGGCCTTTTTGCACCATTGGGCAGTGGTTCTGTTGAAACTCTTGGGTAAATCGTCTTTATAAGCGAAAAAACTTAGCAATACAAATTTGTTAGCATCCGGGCATATGAGAAGAGAGAAGGCCTCACTTCCGGTCGACATGCGTCGCTCAAAAACGTCTTTGCTTAAGTTCCCTATTGTTGTTATACACGGATTCCTAAGAATGTATAGAATGCAAAGGGTTTTCCTTTTCCAACCAAAATATGTCTTAAACACTAAAGTAGCTTAAGATAATCTGTTGCAGCACAAAACAAAGGGTTTTATTGTGGCAATGTTAAAATAGTACCACCAGAAAAGTAGGACATAAATTTCATTTTCCTGCAAGTAATTTGTGTTGTTTCATTCTTCCCACATAGCTTTCCCAATTAACTTTTGACATGGGGGTTTGATTTGATTGACCATGGTGTATGTACATGTACCAGCTGAAAATGACCTAGCTGTTTATGAAAACAGCATCTTTTAAGTAGTACTGTTTGGTTATATGGTCCACCCAACATGTAAAATTGCTTCATGTAAAGTTGAAGTTTCTTTTGATTATGCAAAAAGTTCAAAGTTGCATATCCTATTTCTGTAATGATTTATAATGATTGAGCCATTTGCAGTGGTACAGTGGTAGGAGTGCTTGCTTAAAAATTAACAGCCTTTTCTCTTAATGATGATTGAATAAAATGATCACGTTTTCTTTCACAAGGCGTGGTGTCACAAAAAATGACTTTGACTTTGTTAATACTTTTCATGGTGCAAAGTTTTCACAAAATAGGCAGATAAAACTAACTGAATGTCAAGGAGGAAGGATTCAAATATTGCCTCTATTTCTGAGCAAACTCAATGCCATTTGATATAAATCTATGCCATAGTTATTACTTCTCCCCAATGGGTTGATCCTATTCAAAGTGGTTGACACTGTCTGCAGTGAGAATGGAACCATAATGTCAGGCACTTCTATTCCTTCCACATCATTGTCTAGTAAACTTCCAAACTCAAGAGAAGGCACAGGTCCATTCCAGTCTACTCCATAGGCATTGAACTCTTCCTGTAGTGAAAAATACAATCGTTCAAGGTAATGGGGTTTGAAATACCACATTGGCACATTCATCCAGCGATGACCCCCCCCCCCCCCCTCCCTCCCAATTTTTTCACCAAATCTCTACTGTCTTTATTCATATCAATAAGTGGCTAGAAAAATGGAAGTACAGGTATAAAGGTAACTATGGTATTATTGGAACATCATAGATAGGAATTAATATAATTTCTGCATTAATGTTCCATATATAATTTTGAAGAACAATACAAGGTCAACAATAATGCAGCAGCTGCAGACTTACATTTGCTCTTGGCTCCCAGAACTCCCTCGCAGATCTGTGGTTGCTGTTTGACAAGTTGAACATCCCCTGTACCCAAATTTGCATTGGTGTCTTATTTCTTTCTGTTGACATTCCATGATTATTCCATCCCCTGGCAAACTCTGAAAGGTGATTTCTGATCCGTGGAATAAAGACATAGTGAAGACAAAACAAGTGGACCTCATCTTCAACATCAAGTACACCAATGTCCTCCATGAACCTGAATAGAGCATGGTACTTAAATAGGCATGCATGATACACATCCCTCCACAATCTTTCAATTCGCTGGTTGTGTACACTCTTACCAGTGATGTGACTGCCACGTCCCTCACCCCTCTCAGGGTGGGTCAACATGTACCTGGCAATATCAACATTTTCCACTCCCTGGTCTGTCCTCACTCGACTGGGTACACCAAAATTATCAACAGCTTTGAGAAATTCACTGAGAGCAGTTTCAGCTCGGTTATTGTTGTGACAAGCCAGGTAAACTACTGCACGAGAAAAGCCATCTATGCCACCATGTATTATTAGCCTCCATCTGAAAATTTTGAGTATGATTAAACATCAAAATCAACACATTATGGTGATAATAGTGTACTGATCAAATTGAAGCCTTACCATGGCATTTAACCCCTTTTCTTTCCCAGGAAATAGGAATGTTAACACTGCCCAGAAAGAGTGAATTTAAATGTGTTGCCTCAATTTCATGTGATGTGTCTTACTTGGTGCTGGCAAAGTGGAAGATTGTAAAGAGGAAAGGGGAAGTGACTTTGCGATTCGTATGGTTTGACAGATCTCTTCCCTGTGCACTGCTGCTGACTAAGTTGTCACGGTTATCTATAAGTATCAAAAATGTTGGCGTGTTAAGTGGTATATTAGGGACAAGGATCTGCTTCATAGTGAAGGGTAGTTCAGGTGTGAATTATGTTACATTTGAAACTACACACACCAAAACTATTGTCTCATGATAAATATGAATTATTTTGTTTTCATAACTTAAATTTCGTGCTTCATGCAGGTGCTAATTAGCTCAACAATTATTGTTTTCTTATTCTCTCATCTTATTATTGTTTTCTATTGTTAAAGCTATCTAGCTTTAACTAGCTAAAGTTGTTTTGTCTCAATATTTTTTACCAACTTGTTTTTTTTTTTCACTAAAACAATTTTCCTCTGGCCCTCATTGCCTCTTTATCAATAACCCATTCGGGCTCGAGGAATAATTGTTAAACAGCCCATTCAGACTCAAGGAATAATTGTTAAATATAAGCCTTAAAGGTATGTGCTGCCCCAGAGTTTTTGAGCCAATTTTGGTTTGAAAACGGGTATGCACTATTCCTATTTTGGTCTGGAATCAGGAAGGGGTTCAAAGGGAACTAAAGGCATGTATGAATGTCTTTGTTGTTTCAATTCGAAATGACTAAGAAAGAAAGACTGCAAATTCGAATACGTGAATATGGATTGTAAGAAATCTTTGTGTTGTTGTTCTAAATTAAGTACTGAAGACATAATGTCGGCCGAAAAAAAGGCTATGGATTTCAGAGGCCATGTCTGAAAACGGGTGTAGAAACCGAAACTGACATTTTTTGGCTCTGAAATACATGTAGGGTTTGGATTTGGGGAACCGGGCGGCACACCCTTCACCAAGAATTCCAAGGAACATCCTCCAGGAGATTTCTTTAAAACTTGCCTTATCAACTTATGATTCGTATCGATATGCCACAGAGCATTCGGCCCATACACTTTGTACTCCCTTCGATGAACTATTTGAAGCTGCAAAGAGCGTAAAATAACACCTTCTAAATCGACTCGTCTCAGACATTCCATTATACGGCGTTCTGCTATGTGATACCCCCTGGCACGCAAAATTCCTCGTATCACCCTGTACCCACTTTGTTGAAAGTCTTCCTTAATTTGTCTTACAATCCTATCAAGTGCATCATCTGAAATGTTTGTAAGGTTCCTACTACTTAACCCAAATTCTTGGAGGCGTCTTCTGACTGTTGGTTCGCTGACGCCTAACATAGCAGATATCTCTGTTGCTGTAAAACCAAAATCGAGGAAATACTCCAGTTGTTCTTCGGTTATATTATAGCGTGGACGCCCTCGATCTCCACTAAATACCATTTCGCACTGAAAACCATCGCCATTTCCTTCGTTTCTCTGTATTTCATTCCTTATCAGATACTTGACCTCTGAAATACAGCAGAATACACGGTCGTCGATGTTCGCAAGCTGGGCATACTGAGACAAGATGGTTTCCAATCTATCTAGCTTATAATACAGATAATCTGCTTCATGGTACTGTAAATGTCTAGTATTTAACTTCTGTATGATCTCAAGTAGTCCGCATTGGATCCTCTCTTTCACAACACACGTCCAACTTGCCGCCATCTTGTGTGATCTATCAAGCTTGATTTCTAGTCCCAGACTCTTCTCGTTTTCAAGTGATCAGTCCATATGGAACGCCGATGGAACGACCCCATTGAATGAAGGACAAACAGTCAACAAAAAGGCAAATTTAATGACAAAATGTGATAATTAAATGATAATTGGATATAATAGCATGACAAGTAGACATAGTAATTTACAGATTAATTGAATGTTAAGCAGACATAATTAAATAACAAGCGACCAAAATCGAATGAAAAGAAGACATAATTGAATCTTGATGAGATATAGTAATTAAATGACAAGAAGACATAATTAAAAGACAAACGGACATAATTGAATGACAATAAGACATAATTGAATGACAAACGGACATAATTGAATGACAAATCGACATAATTGAATGACAAGAAGACATAATTGAATCTGCACAGTGAATAGTATTTTTGATATGAAAACTGCTTCATACCCCCTCCGTCAAATGAGTGATTTTACTTGGAGCCCCCCCCTATCTTGGCAGAAATTTTATGTAATGCCCCCCCTCCAGTTTTTCAGCCCCCCCTCCTGATAATTATTGCACAGTCCCTTAAATAAAAAACTTTTTTTCACTTCTCAGTGAAAGATCTCGTTAACTTTAGTAGAAAAAGTAAGGATACGGGACCTACATAGGTCCCGTAAATTTACTTGCCATTTTTCCCGTAAAAGAAGTTTTATGCAACACCCGCAGTTTCTGTTGTATAAATGACACTTAAGTGGATACTTACGAAAATCGTAAGTGCAGTCACTTAAGTGAAATCCCTAAGTGGACCACGTAAGTGATTTAATGCAACTCATTTAAGTTACGAGTACACGTACGTATACCCGTAACTGTTACGGGCGTTTTATGCAACCGGGCCCTGATCTCATAAACCTTCGGACAAACATGACTCAAATAAATATCAGTCCAAGGCATTTGTAATCTGCGACCACAAATCAGATGAGACCAGATCTGTGACGCACGTAAACAAAGTATACCTGGTTTGATTGATGTTTCGAGTGCTAAGTAATTAACACTAACAGCACCGCACCAATCAGAAGCTGCGTTGGTGGGCGAACGCAGTTTTTCAAAATCGTGGGGTTTGTGGGCAAGCGTTTACTTCTTTTCGCTCCCTCTCCCCTGTCATTCCTTTTTTTGCTTTCGTCTCAACTTTACTGACGAACTCGCGCGGAAACGCTTGCTACGCAGGCTAAAAGATTTTTGCTCTGGGCCCGGTTGCATAAAACCCGCACTTAAGTGCTCACTTAAGCAGGTCACTTACGAATCCGTTATGGGTACACTTACGGGTGTTGCATGGAGCACACTTAGCACTCTCGCAAGTTTCTGTTTTACGTGGTAACTTACGGGCTCACTTAAGGGCACACGTAACCTTGATATAGTACTTTATTAATGATTCACTCTCTTTTTTTTTTAAGCTAACCATTGGTGAGTGTAAAGAAAGTTAAAATCATTTCGAACACTTTTAAGCCTCTCAAAAAATGAAATTTGCATGCAAACGTTATTTTTCTTCAATATCTACTGAAAATGATAGTTCTTCTTCTTTTTTCACAAAAGTGTACATCAGAGGTTAACAAAGCGCATTAGAACGAACTACGTGAAGAAAAATACTTTTTTTCACTTCTCAGTAAAAGATCTCGTTAAATTTAGTAAAAACAGTAACGATACGGGACCTACATAGGTCCCGTAAATTTACGTGCTATTTTTCCCGTAAAAAACGCTTTATGCAACACCCGCAATTTCTGTTGCATAAACGACAGTTAAGTGAACACTTACGAAAATCGTAAGTGCAACCACTTAAGTGAAACCCCTAAGTGGACCACTTAAGTGATTTAATGCAACTCACGTAAGTTACGAGTGCACGTACGTATACCCGTAGTTGTTACGGGCGTTTTATGCAACCGGGCCCTGGAGTCTGCGTCTGTGTTTTCGAGGTCTGTGTTGGCTCTTTGTATATTTCTCTCTGTAAAGGCTTAGATGTCATTTGCTCGTAAAGTTGTTCTTTGCGTGATACAACGGTTGGGTTACCTTGTCAACTGAACAAAAGGCAGAATTTTTTTTCACACTTCGCCGATAATTAACCTCCGAGATAATTTTTTTCAATGAGATTGTGAGGGTAACCTCTGGTACGAACGCTTGTGTGATAACTGAGTAGTTTGTTCTAAAACTGAAAGGTCTTCACCTTTCATGAGACTTTTCTGATCTTTTCTGGAGCTAAGTCAAGCGCGAAATTTCTCTTGGTCTAGATCTGGAAGTCTGCTGTGATTGGTCTACGTATTTTCCGCTCAAATCAGCAGACGTTTATAAGTGGGGCAGGAACGCGTGACGAACCCCTATTATTAAAGAATGTCTGCGGGGGAGGCTAAATTGCGTAAGTTGCCTACTATGACATCAGTAGCCTGGGCGCGTAGTACGCGTTTTCGTTCAGGCAAAAGAGTCAAAGTTGACGTTCCTTTGGTTGACTTCGTCAACAATCAAGGTCATAGAGGGCGAAGGTCTGCAAAGGTAGACTCCGCTTATGCGCCTGGTACATTTTGTTTCCAAAATGGCTCTTGCTTTCGTCCTCTCCGCGATTTTCATTGCAGTTGTTTCTCTTTTGGGTTTGATATTCACGGCATTTTCCATTTACCTGCTTTACATTCACTGGAAGTTCAGCCATATCCCAGGACCAAAGAGGGACAGTTTTTTCTTTGGTAACGTACCCCTTATTCGCCGAGAGCGAGAAAAGGGAAAAATAATGGGTGAATAGATGCAAGAATTGCACAGCATTTACGGTCCAGTAGTTTTGATGTGGGGCTTTCACCAGCCTCTCCTTTTCGTTTCTGATCGAGAACTCGCTAAAAAGTGTCTTATAACCCTAAATTTGCCCAAAAATCCTAGGGTTTATGGGAATCTTGGCTATCCATTCGGTCACAGACTTATGGGCCGCAGTTTGGTAACGGAGACCGATCATGGCGTTTGGCAAAAGCAAAGAGCGCTGTTAAACCCGGCGTTCCACCGCCGTTATTTAATGAACGTGATGTCCGCGTTTAACAATAGCTGTGACTTGTTTCTGGCCAAGCTGGATGAGATGGCAGATGGAAAAACTGTTGTAAATATGGCAGAAGAATTTGCCAGGGTCACACTGGATGTTATTGGAAAGGTATTCAGTTCAACCTCACATACTCAAGAAGATACAATGTAAAAAGGCTGGGTGTATGCGGGAACTGTCACGAATCTTCAGTTTGTTTTGAATACCCCCAAAAATCCCTACTTAAATCACGCTACCCCAAAAAACACTTGCCAAAATGTTCCTTCCCCAAAAAATCCCAAAGTCGAAATTTCAAACCCCAAAAAACCCTTCAATCATCCCTGTCACTTGAAATCTGGAGTACCCCCCCCCCCCCGGGTCATGTAACTGCATAGCCCCATAGCCATGTAGCCACATAGCGACCTAGCCATATATACAGCTATTTCGAGAAAGGTTGTCGGGAAAAAAGCACCCGACAATCCTGAAAGGCATTGTGGGTGGTTTTGAGTTCTCATTTTTCAAAGAAATTTGAAGGAATTGGCACGAAAGGCCATGGAAATGTGTTTGCGAGTGCTAAAAGAAAGCAACAAAGGTAACATCGACAGCTACAGTCGTCAGGAACAGTGAATTGATCGTATCCCATATTACCTTTCGGGATTGTCGCGTGCACATTTTTCCCACAACCTTTCTCGAAATAGCTGTATGCCTTGTTCTTTAAGGCGACTCGACCCAGTTTTTTTTGGGGGGATACCATCCTACTTTAAAGCTCTCTGGCATCCCCACCTTTACTTTTATCGTAAGTCTAACACATAGAATGGATAACATATAGATCAATCTACAATATAACATAAAATTTTTGGCGATCGGAGTAACTGTCACGTGGTTATAATGCTACGCCCCTTTGAGGTCTGAGTCGAAAATCTGCTGTTACCGGCATTTTTTCGTGAAAATCTCTCGGCTACACATAGTGCCATTAGTGCCTTGCACTGAACAGAGTTTCACCAAAATCGCAAAGACCCAATTCGAGAAATTCAGCGGTTTCCAAATTTAGGTCATAATTTATGCGAAAATGATAAGCAAACTTTACACGGATTATATCTAATAAACTATGAGATTCATCTCTTTATTTTGGGCATCGTTATAACAGATGGGTCCTTGAAAGTCAGCAAAAAGCTTTAGGGCCTTGTAAATGCGCGCAATTTCGAGCAAAGCAAACATATAGAAATTATAGTTTTCGCTATTTGTTGACGTTTGTCAGCGTTTAAGAGTCTTTCTCACGAAAAAAGCATTTTATTAAAAATTCTTAGTTTTTTTCCCTTCAAATTTTTTCAGGGCCACAATTGATTAACTAACTACCCGGACTCTGAATTTCATGGTCATTGAAAAACTGTGACATTATCTTCTATAAGCCCAAACTTGAGTAAACATTGAAGATTTTTAGCGTTTTGGCTGAGTTTGTGCTTTGGGAGTTGTCTATTGTTTCTAGTCAGTCATGATACAGCATTCTTGTTCAGCACGCGTGCAATGACCGCACTTGGCTGACTTCCGAATGCTCACCGCGATACGATAATTTTGGTACAGTGAGACAGGCCATCGCGTGATACATAGAGGTTTAACTCACAATTTTTAATCAATTCTCGTGCTTCTTGTGCCTTTGCAAAAAAATCAAGAAGTGCTACACGCTAAATCTACTTACTATTAAGAAAATATCATTTTTCATAGGTTTAATGCAAGCTAATAATTAAACCAACTCGTGACGGGAATCCCTTCTGTTTTCTTATACTAAATTATCATATCTCGGTGAGCATTCGGAAGTCAGCCAAGCGTGGTCATTGCACGCGTGCTGAGCGAGAATGCTGTATCATGACAGACTAGAAACAATAGACAACTCCCAAAGCACAAACTCAGCCAAAACGCTAAAAATCTTCAATGTTTACTCAAGTTTGGGCTTATAGAAGATAATGTCACAGTTTTTCAATGACCATGAAATTCAGAGTCCGGGTAGTTAGTTAATCAATTGTGGCCCTGAAAAAATTTGAAGGGAAAAAAACTACGAATTTTTAAGAAAATGCTTTTTCCGTGAGAAGGACTCTTAAACGCTGGCAAACGTCAACAAATAGCGAAAACTATAATTTCTATATGTTTGCTTTGCTCGAAATCGCGCGCATTTACAAGGCCCTAAAGCTTTTTGCTGACTTTCAAGGACCCATCTGTTATAACGATGCCCAAAATAAAGAGATGAATCTCATAGTTTATTAGATATAATCCGTGTAAAGTTTGCTTATCATTTTCCCATAAATTATGACCTAAATTTGGAAACCGCTGAATTTCTCGAATTGGGTCTTTGCGATTTTGGTGAAACTCTGTTCAGCGCAAGGCACTAATGCGCACTATGTGTAGCCGAGAGATTTTCACGAAAAAATGCCAGCAACAGCAGATTTTCGACTCAGACCTCAAAGAGGCGTAGCATTATAACCACGTGACAGTTACTCCGATCGCCAAAAATTTTATGTTATATTGTAGATTGATCTATATGTTATCCATTCTATGTGTTAGACTTACGATAAAAGTAAAGGTGGGGATACCAGAGAGCTTCAAAGTAGGATGGTACCCCCCCCCCCCAAAAACTGGGTCGAGTCACCTTAAGCCCTCAGTGAAGACACATAGCCACTTAGTTATGTATCCACCTAGTGGCATAGCTAGCTGTATAACCCCATAGTCATTCATTTATGTTTTTTAATGAGGCCAATAAGCCACATAGCAGTGTAGCCACATATATGTTTTGTTCTTCAATAAGGCCAATGCAGCTCTTAAAGCCACATAGCAGTGTAGCCATGTAGCCAGTCCAGCTTTTGGAATGGCCAGGTATTCTGTAACCTGCCTTGCAGGCAGCCCATGCATTATCCAAACCATTTGTCTGATTTGCATGGACCGTCTGCGAATTAGTAAACAAAAGCTTGTTCTGATATTCAGCAGAGTCGCAAGGATTTATGTGAGCATTTCTGACAGGCAGGTTTCTTATGGCAAGGAGCGTTTATGGTAAACAATGAAAGAACAGTTCAAACTAGAGAGTCTTCTTCTGAACAACAACAACAAAATGCTTTGACAGAATTCCTTCAAGGCCAAAATGTGTTTGTAAATTTGCCGACTGGTTCAATCATTGCAAATGCACTGTTTTGTATTCTGCAATCTAGCTGACAGTTTTAGCGTCAAAACAAATCAGGAAATCACGATGTTCCCAGACAAAAAAACTATACACACGTAGCTATTCAGATTCAGGCATTTTGGAGAAAACCAAAGGTACTAACCAGATTCATAACCTCTAAAATGTGAGACTCAAAATGGCAAAAATAAGGCTTGTTCAGTCAAAGTTTAGAATACTTTACGCACTGCGTAATCTGTGCTCTAAGAGAGAAAGCAAGAATAACCTCTGTTGTTCAAGCTGACTCTAAGGCCATGTTTCACACTATCATGAGCTCATTCTCTCTTGCCTTTAGCTATGAGTCAGGTTAGGCATGTCAACACTTTATTTGAAATTGGACTAACCACAAACTGTGTAAGAAAAACGCTAATCAAAAACACCAACATATGTCGTTTCAACTCTGCGAGATTTGAACATGATACTGTTCACTAATTTGCAGATACTCTTTACAGAAGGTTTAGAGTACATGTGATGCAGGCTAGTATTCTGCAGTTGTAAGTATGTCAGTAACTCCATACGATCCACGTAGCCACATAGCTGCATTAAGTCACATATATGTCTTGTTCTTTAATAAGCCCAATGCAGCTCTTTAAGCAACATAGCTGGGTAGCCACATAACCAGTCCAGCTTTTGAGTGGCCAGGTATTCTGCAGTTACTCTAAAGTGGTATTACTGATCCTTTTACAGGTTGCATTTGACATTGATGTCGATGTTATAAGAGATCCTAACAGTCCATTTCCATCAGCAGTTTCCAAAGGTCTAAAGGGGGTCCAGGAAAGCATGCTTACCCCATTTTCCCAGCTGTTGGGGCTGGTATTGCCTTCCCAGTCAGGTTTGGCTGAAGCAATAAAATTCATTCGTGAGTTTGGAGGGAAGGTTCTCAAGGAAAGACAGGAAGCTGTTTTGAGAGAAGACGAAACTCCCAACGATATACTTGCTCACATCTTAAAAGTAGCAGAATCAGAGTCCAGCTTAAGTTTTGAAGATCTGATTGATCACTTTGTGACATTTTTTTTGGCAGGTAAGATATTTCACTTTTGAGTTGAACAAATGGGTGGTACCTAGAAAATTGTTTACATGTATCTCAGAAAGTTTGATCCTGTCATAAAAACGTTTGAGGCATCTTTGAGGAGAAGATGAAGTCCTGTTTTTTTATGTCTCCTTTCATTTTGCAGTCTTTTACTTTTTGCTTTGTTCATTACCCTTATTTTCGTCCTTTTATAGGTCAGGAGACCACTTCAAACCAGTTATCTTTCACTCTTTTTGAAATACTGAAGCACCCCAATGTTGAAAACAGGTATTTGTATACACTAGTGTAGGTAAGATTAGTAGAAAGACTGGATCAGAATGACGTGAATGTTGTACTAAACATTTCCAATTACATTATAAAACTGTTTGACATACACATTGATATTAGCTGGTTAGTTTTTTTTAATTTCTTGCAAAAAAATTGTAGCTGTCTTTTGTTTGCTCCTATCCTTAGAAGTTTGTATCAGTATCTTACCCTAAGAAACAATAATAATGTTTCTGAGGGTAAGATACCTATGAACTTCTAAGGACAGGAAGACCATTAATGTTGATTGTTTTGCATAGAATTGTTCAAGAAATTGAAACTGTGCTTGGCTCCCGCCAGTTTGTGGAACACAAAGATCTTGGAAAACTTCAGTATCTGGGACAGACACTCAAGGAAGGCCTCCGCCTTCACCCACCCGTCGGGGGGACGCCAAGAATCACTACAAAGGAAGAAAACCTTGGAGGATTTACCATACCTGCAGGAACCTCAATCAATATTAGCTGGTTCATACTGCACCGTCTTTCAGACGCATGGTCAGAACCAGAGAAGTTTGATCCTGACGGGTTCTCCCCTGACAAGCAAATTCCACAGTCTGTTTACTATCCATTTTCTGTTGGACCAAGGACCTGCATTGGACAAACGTTTGCTCAGTTTGAGGCGCGAGTGCTTATGGCTCGATTGCTGCAGGAGTTTGAGTTGACACTGTTACCAGGGCAAAATAAAATGATACATGAAGAAAGGCTGACGCTTAGACCCAAGGATGGTGTCCTGTGCACCATCAAGAGAAGAGGGCTCAAACAGGAATAGAGGAAATGGTGGTGTTCTTTTTTTTTTTTTTTTTTTGGAACACAGGGGACCCAATGAGGAGTAGTAATACTGAGTTGTTCTTGTAGTACTCAGACATCAAAAAAGGAGGCACAGAAGAAACTTTATGCTGACTTTGTTGTTTGTAGATATTGTATTTTACACTCTTCTGTAGCCTCCCGGATATTCATAAATAATTGCCAAAATTCAGAGCAAAGTTATGGAAATTAGTCATCATTCTGGTATTTTTGATACAGTTTCAAATCCTGAACAATTTTGATAGTTAAGTTCTTGCCACAATATCAACATTTCTAAAGTTAAATAATGAGTAAATTAAAATCAACCAAAACTGTATTTATTGGTACATACAAGAAGATAGGAGACAGTCACAAGAGAGAGTTATCTAAAATAATTTTAAAGTATATAGTTACTAATTAAGAACTCTAATTTAAGCTGAAGTGGTACTTACGTATACTTCAAAAAGAGTAAAAATTTTGCCTTGTTCTTAAAATTCATTTGTTGTTAGAAACTTATGTAGTGTACTTACACTAATAGTTTTAAAAATTATAATTCCAGAATTGTTAGGGGTGGATTTCTCCTTGTCAATAGGGTTTTAATTCTCCTCAAAATCAGTAATGCAGAGTTTTTTTCTTTAATGAAATATGTTTTTTCTCAAATGTGGCAAATGAAAAACAGCATTGTAAGGTATTTTTTTCTAAAAGCTTTCAGGGCTAAAAAAAACTTCAATTCCAGTTGTCCTTTTGGCAAGCAGCTATCACATTTTGCTTTACATCTTGCTTGCCTTAGTTAATGATTTTGTTGGTGGATAACTTGCCCGGGGGGGGGGGGGTATTCCTGGGAATTCTTGGTGGGGAGGTGCCACCAAAATATGTCAATTTCCACACCCGTTTTCAGACCTGGTCTGTAAGAAATTAGATCATCATTAGTTAGATTTGAACAAATAAAACATTTCTTAAAATCCACTTCGAATTCGTATAATACTCTTTCTTTCTTATTCATTTGGGATTGAAACGACAAATACGTTCATACACTCCCATAGTTCCCTCAAAAACCATACCCGATCCCGGACCAAAATAGGGAAAATGTTACTGCAAACATTGTCAAGAACGCTTGGGTAGAGGGATTGTTTTGCTTGCTAATCCTCGCGTGTGACCTGCTCGCTCCCCCCTACAGCCCTCCCCCACCCCCATCACCCCCGTGTTTATTTTCCCGCATTATGTCAATGCCGCAAGTAGGGATTTTAAGATCTCGCGATGGCAAAGAAAATGTCGCTTAAAACTGAGTTCCCGTTCTTTCTAATGTTTGTCTATCCTGGCATGACTATATCGACTATGTTTGTGATAAAGTCTGTAAGAGTAGTAATATTATGACAAAGATAAAAAGTTATCTAGGAAATCAATGTTTAACTAGTATTTACTATTCTCTTGTTTACCCATATCTCATATATGGTTGCTTATTGACGGGGAAATAATTATGATAATCCATTATCACAGCTCATACGTCTACAAAATAAAGCAGTTAGAATAATGAATGAC
>OZ037782.1:33766529-33889029 GCA_964035525.1 Porites cylindrica | reverse complement strand
CATGTGATGGGCTTGGAATAGATTTCAGAAAAATTCTGAAATCGACAACTAAGGGGTTAAATTTCTTTTTTTTGTCTGTAAGGTTATCTAACACATGCCACGAAAACTAACCCTTAGTTTTCTAACTCACAATTTTTCTAAAAAGCTATTCCAGCTCAGCTAAGCACATTTAACCCCGTTAAAAATTGTATTGTATTGTATTCAGTATTGTGTTTAATGTCTTCACATTATTTTAAGAAAAAAATGAAATGAAGACACATTTTCTGTTCCAAATTGCATGGCCTCGTGACGCTGATGTAAAGGCAAATCTTTTAACCATGGTAACAAAATGTAACAATTCGTATACTTACTCATTTCAGGAATAAACAATACTTTGTACTAAAACCTCTTTTTTCTGTTTTGCCAGTTACCAAATAAAATACTTTAAACTGAATTTAATTTTTGTAGTGGTTTTTGAGGGTAATTATTGTATTGTTTTGCTAATACAGTAGTTATAAAAATAGTTGTTGTTTGTTAAGTGTTTACCTTAGAACGGAAAGTTTCAGCCGTTTCTTCATCAATGCCTCCCGACAGTTCTGACCACCAAATAGGAAAAAGTTTGTTCAGGAACGTGACATTGAGCTGTGGTTGGTAATCAGTGTGTATTGATGTGTTTAGAATCATACCATTTAGTTGAAGGCGAAGTTTAAGATCCATTGCAGACCCCGATATTGGCTCTATACTTAGCTACAAGGAAAAACATGAGCACAAAATAGGTGAAAGTTTGCTAAAATAATGTTTCCCTGTTAGAAGGGATCATGAAACTTAAGATCCGACCACGGCGACCGCAACAAGAACGTCAATAAAGCAATAGGTCTGATAAACAAGACACTGACAACACTACACTTGACAAACTAAGAGGGTTGGAGTAATCACGAAGAAGATTAAAACAACTCAAGTGAAGGGAATGGCACAGGTTAATTACCTGCCCCGAATATTTCAGTCCAATAATCCAGATATTTTTTGTGAAATTCACACAGAGACACACAGACACACAAAATTACCACTAAAGATTCTGATACTTACAAATGATTCGTGCTTCTTTTCTTCCGGAGCTGGGAGATTCAATTTCTCATGTAACGAGTCGCTATGAAGAAACCTCGGAAGGCTGAAGAAAAGGGGACCTCCCAAGACCCTACGCACGTCAAATACCCCTTTATTAAACACAGTCACGTTATTAACATCAAGAGCAGTCTTATCCAGGGTGTATCGGTGCATTGGAATGCCGTGTAGTTCCACGTCTTGGGTGTGGCTGACTGGGACAGCGAACGAAAACTTTGTTAGGAACAGCTCGTATCTTGATGCTCGACGACTGTAGCCCGTCTTACACGGTTTCAGACTCTTTTGACCTGGAAATTGTATGTAGTACCCACGTACTTTTAACTGTTCTTTGGTGGCGCTCGGGTAAAGACTTGAATCGATTTGTGTTTTACCATCAATAGCTAAAAAGGGAAGGGGAGGACAACTCTTTTAAGTATATATATATTTGTCGTTTTATTAGGACTTTCCTTCTTGAACTGTTGAACTTTTCAATGGACAAAAGAACATCGCTGATGTATCGATAGCTGTTGTAAATATATAGCTGATTCATGAAAGGTTGCTTTGAGAATAATCATAATAAACTATTATTATTATTATTATTATTATTATTATTATTATTATTATTTGAGCATTGGGCATTTGGCATGGGCATACAGAACAATGCAATGATTTGCCTGAATGATCACCAAACAATAGCTTCCTAGTGCCCAATTCTAAATGCCAAAAGCAACTTTCATTGAATCAGCCGTATAAGCCATCAAGATCTTTTCGTCGTCGCCGGTTGCGGTTTACGTCCTGAATAAAATGTCAAATTAGGCAATTTCACGTCACAGTCGTTCAAAAACGAAAAAGAAATCTACAAAAAAGTGTGATGCACGTGCAAAGTTGTTGTTTTGCCCTCTAAACCTATTGCTTTTTTTGACGTTCTCGTTGTCATCTTGTCGTCGGATCGTAGAGTCCCTACTGTAATGAACTGTAAGTTTCTATGTCTCTAGACCCATTGTGTCAGTAACACTTTCAGTGGTGGTGGTGGTGGGAGAGACAGGGAGGTCTAAACTTCCTGCATTCCGTAACTAGCATTCCCGGCTCCCGCCCCGGCCCTTTTCATTGACTTCCTCTTTGTAGGTTTTTTTCGATTGCCAAATAGTAAGCATTGTTGCGCGGTTTCCCTTGTATTTCTCCCGATTACCACCTTTTTAGAACTATACCTCCCGCTCTCTCCCTTTCCTGTCCCGTCTCAGTCCCGTATCCCTCCCCCTATACTGCCGATCTCCCACCCGTTCCTCTTTTCCCCCACCCTTTACCTGCGTAAGTGAAACGCCGCTCTGTGGATTCACACGTGTAGAAGGTCGAGCTTTTCTCTTGAGCCTTCGCCTCTGCTTCGTTGTTATACGAAGTTACGGGACCAGGTACTGGGACCAAGCTTGAATATCCCAGTATTATTTCACTTTGGTTCCGTGTTGTCGTGAGACCATAATCAGTATTGTTCTTCAAATATTGTAGAACAAACCTAGGTAGCGGTTCTGTGATGAATGCGGCAACGGCAAATATGGCTGCTGGGTTTCTTGTGTCGTAACATGATGATGCGTGCGGACAAAGAAAACTTTGAATCAATGGGGTAACATTTGATCGTAGCGCGGATTCATTGGCATAGATACCTAGATTAATAGCCAGTCCACAGTCTTTATTTAGAAACAGATTGCTTTTGTCTGTACACCGTGCGAGAAGGGCCGTATTTGTAAACGGTAAAAATGTCGGATCCGTGAGCGCTCCATACAGACCCCTCATTTCTAGAGCGGAGTAATTTCGTTTAAGAAGTCGGAACAAAGCATTTTGCGGGGTATTGGGAATAGAATTTATCCAAGAACCAAACGCCATAGTTGGATTTAAAGGGAATTGTAATTGATCGGTCTGAGATTTTCCCATCAAAAGCAATGTGTTGTTCCTGTTTGTTGTTTGATCCAAAGCGTGAAATACCAAGTTCAATATGAATGGTATAAAAGCCATCCCAAAGTCCTTCGCCGATCCAACTTTTGCCATGAGCCCAAGGTAAGCAGCATTAAGTATGGTCAACTGCGAAGAAAAATAGCGGCCACTCTTACTTTATCATTAAAGATGTTTATATTTCAGGACCACAGAATTAGCCACATATAAAAGCACAAGTTAAAGCTTGCTTAAAATCTTTGTAGAGGAATCTCTTAGATTTCAACATTTTCGTTTATGACTAGTTTTCATTATTTCCTGGTGAAACCTTGTTTGATTTTAACGTAACATACCTGGTCATTTTCGTTGCACTTTGGGCATTCTTTGGCTGTTAATGTCTTGTTGAATTTGGCCTTGTCAAAGGTCTTGCTTGTTACTCGATCGTTTTCAAATTTGACATCAACCTTCACTGATTCTGTTGTGTAAATGTAAGGACCTTTTTCCTCGAGCTGGTAAATAAGCAGATATCTTAAGCTTATTAAGATGTTAGTAGAAATAAAAATTTGTTAATTAATTAATAAATTACACATGGTTCATTTGATAATTTGGTTTTCCTCGCTTCCCTTAATTTTCAACCTTGTAACCAGTGTTCTCTTCTTCTCGTCGATACGGAGCGATTAGGAGAGAAACTTGGAAACGAGTGTGCTTTATTCTTCCCATGAATAGTCGACGAGTGTGGACAAGTCTATCAAAAAGATCAAAAACTGTTTTGAGAGCACCTATCTTATTAAAACGTTATAAACATACACGACAAAATCTGACGGAAATAGTTGGGGGTGGGGTGGGGGGTTGGGGGTCCAGTCCTGGCCTTGCGGAAACTGTTGTTGAATTGGCTTGTAGGAAGCGCAACACCAAAATATCTTTGTGATAAATTAGATTTGTGTTTCTTTCATGTTTTATACTTTTACATGAGAAATTTCTGCAATTTGATTGGCTTAGAGCAGTGGTATTTCAGCCTAATTTGAAATACCTACATGTGGGATTTTTTTTTAAAAAAATAGTAGTATAAACAAATAATAGCATGATTTGTACGTGATATTTCAAAAATTGTCTCAAATTTCACTCGCCTAACGGCTCGTAAAATTACGTATAACAATTTGGAAATATCACTCGTGGTATTTGTGCCAAATATCACTACTAATCATGCTGTTACCTATACTCATCCTACTTTAACCGAACCTTTCAGTCTCCTGCTAAACGCGGGATGAGGTAGGGAACTAGGTAAGAAATAATCCCTCTGGCACCTTTCCTGCTAGCAGAGGTCTTTTTTCACGGCAAGAATAATAGGAAAGAAAGAGACCTCTGCCGGCCTCCGACGCGTTCTTTCACGTAGCCGCCGACTAGATTTGTGGCCGAAACTTAATGGTTTTCAAAACCAGTTTCGTTTTAAAATGTGGAGTGCGCGAGCCCCGTAGAGACATACGCCGGAAATTTCTGAGCCCACAGTTGTTTATCGCGCAAGCCGGTTCTGTAAGTTTTGTGAAACTGTGAAAAGTTTGAACCCAGGAGTCGTTTCAAAAGTAGGTTGAGTTTGATCGTCTGGGGGAACGTAGTCCTGAAAAGGACTGCTGTTGATGACAGTGCAGTTACAACCAGTGTGGTAGTCATCTTCAGAGTCAAAGTAAGTTGTATCACGTCAGTTGATGGTATTATACTCTGGTTATTGATATGATTGGTCAAATGCGTCGCGATGTTATTGGTCGTCTGTCAGTTAAGCCGTGATGTTATTGGCTATGAAGACTCGTAATCAGTAATTGGTGCGTTTCGATCCGTCTATTGTCACAGTTAAACAGTTGTCTATTGTTAGTCAAATTGTCAGTTCTCCAGTCGTTCTCTCGTAGTTAGTTTTGATTGATCTCGTCAATAAGTCCTTGTACGGCGCTGGTAACTGTTGGCTACGATTCAGTGGCGTTTGTTCTAAGTGAGTAAACCAGCTTTCTAAAGTAAGACATTGGTAGTAGTCTGTAGAATACGTTATACATGTCGCAGAGTCCCAGTCAATTTGATGTTTCGTCTGTAAATGGTGCTCAGCAATGTGATTGTTGACGTCGCCATTCCTCGTCGCTCGTTTGTGTTCGGTCAGTCGCGTGCTTAGGTTTCTGCCGGTTTCACCAATGTAAGAAGCCTGGCAGTCGCAGCATTTGATCAGTAACTAGAGTATAATACCATCAACTGACGTGATACAACTTACTTTGACTCTGAAGATGACTACCGCAGAGGTTGTCGAAACGTCAGTCACTGTCAACAACAACAGTCCTATTCAGGACTACGTTCATCCTGACGATCAAACTCAACCTAGTTCTGTATGTTTTGTCGCACGTGACTAAAACATTACTGGTTGTCAAGGAAACGCCAGTGCATGGGTCATAGAAAACGTATCGGAGGCCGGCAGAGGTCTCTCTTTTTCCTCTCCATCTTTTCTTGCCCCGAGAGACTTCTGCTAGCAGGTAATCTGGAACCCACCCAGGGTAGATAAACCATAACAGTGCCAGGAATTCGCAACCCGGAGCGAGAAACTTCCATGCGCTATTATCACGGCATTTTCACGGACCAGTTTATTTTTAGAACGGTTTTGGCGAGTTGAGTATCGTTTAAATTCCACAAGCCAGTCAGCAAAACCTACGGACCTAAAAATGATATTTTTTGCCTTTTAATAACGTTTAGTTTTCCTTTTTGATATCTTACACTACGAATGCGCTCATAGACATGGTGGAGATTCTATTTTTGCAGGAAAAAGTGCCTAAAATGTGTCTAAAAATAAACTGGTCCGTAAAAACGCCGTGACATAGGCCTAGTATGTGAGTTGCTCGCTCCGAGTTATGGGCTCCTGACAGTGCTCGTTAAAAATGCAACATATATAGCTCCAATGGCAATTGTGTCATTTCACTCATAACAATTACGTCCACTTTACCTTTGGTTTTTCTTGTCTGTAGAGAAATCCTTCTTTGTTTGTAATGTTCCAGATGTAGACTCTGTTCGTAAAGTAAGTGGGCCCTTTCTGGAAATAAAAAATAGTAATTGTCATCAATCAAAATTAGTTGTGTTTATCACACCTTTTCCAGCTCGCAAGGCCTTCGTAATGACGTCGACACTCCCTCCCTCCCCTCCCCTACATGCACTTTAACAATCAGTTGGATTATATTCCTCAAAATGCATTACAGTAGTGGTCACTAGCCTGTAAATTTAAGAGTCAATCAAACCTCTTCTTAAACTTATAATTCATAAAAGAAGGAAAACTAAATATCGGATAAACATAATAACCATAAAATTTTGCCAACTTCAGATTTGAATCTTATTAAAAAGTCATTGCTCCTTTGAGAAGCTGTATCAAACACTCGATACATGTTTCATTAGATATCTAGTCAACTTGAAGACGGTTTTAGAAAACACCTGACTGTGCCTCGTTTTTCCAAGCCAGGTCGGAAAGCTGTTTTGTGTTTGTCGTGTTTACATTCAAGATTAAAGTTTCAAAAATTTTGACAATAGACCTATTTCGCTAACTTAATGTTGTACCCAATTCAAACCCTTTGGGAAAAAACCGTTCTGTTTCGGGAATTTCCATATCATTTAAGTGTGAATGCCACATTATAATGCAAATACAATACACAAAGAATCTTAACCCCGGGAGATTTGAATTGGGTACAACACTGAGTTAGCCGAATAGGTCTATGATACAATGGAACTATCAGTTTTACAAAGCAAAATTCGGTGGTTCTAGTCTGCCTTCGGGCAGGAAAAGTTTCCCGGCCTTTCGAGAAAGGTGGTCTTGGAAACTATACAAAAATCCCCCGAATGCTGGGTGAATAGTGATCACCAAGACGTGGAGCGCTGAGGTACATGTACTTGAACATACTTAGCCTAAATTGGCGATAAGTACCCCAAAATACAAGAACCTATTTTGCCAGATCTCAAATAAAGGAGGTTCTTATTCGTGGGCGTGTACTGTACCAACCTCGTTCCCAGGGTTCTCTCCTACCCGCCCTACGGAGCGGGGAGGGAGACCCGTCTCTTTCTCTCTCGCTCCGTAGGGCGGGTAGGAGAGAAGTTGGTACTGTACCACATACATTTTACTCACCCATCGTTCATACCCGGCGCTGTCCTTACTGTTCACGCACGTCGTTTTCTCTACTTCTTTAAACGCAATACTTGGTAACACCAGTCCTATGATGATGCCTATGGCTATTAATACAATGCCAATGACAAGCAAAACAATGCCAACCACCTTTTTATTACACATATTATGAACTGGCCCAGCTGCAGTACTTCTGAAACCAAAGTAAAAATATACCAGTGTTACACTGAACAGATTCCTTGACATACCCATACAAATATTTAGAATATTTAAAAATTATTGAATGAGGGTGAGTAGGAAGTGAAGAATTATGGAGATCGAGGAGGATGTTATATCAGTAAAATAAAATCTTTTGAGTACACAACTTAATATTCATAAACAGTCAGTTAACTTTAAAAACCCTTCTACTTTCCTGTCCAAAGCTGAGATGAATTTGTCAAAACATCTGAAAAACCACCAGCTAAATTTGATAAGAACAAATATAAAACTAAAATTCTACTCCATCTTTAAAAATGAAACAAATCACTCTGAATTCATCAATCATATCCGAAATCCTGAACAAAGGCGTGAAGCTTCCAAATTTAGGACAGGAAATAATAATTTAAAAATAGAAACTGGAAGATTTACAATCCCCAAAACTCCTGAAGACCTTAGAATCTGTGATCATTGCAACCAAAATTCGGTTGAAAATGAACTGCACATATTATTTCACTGTGATCAATACAATGATTTGAGAAAGACTCTTTTTATTGAAATCAACGACCGAAATACATTATTTACAAATTACAATGTCCATGATAAAGTCTGTTTTCTTTTTAACAATACTACTGATTCACATATCAGCAGGCTAGCTGCTAATTTCATCTGTCAAGCATTTGAAAGACGAAAGAAACATAGTTAATTCTACCGTTCCATCATATCTGCATTTCCTTAAACTTAACTGTTTATTATTGTTATTTTAATCGGTAACCCCTGTACAAAATGGTAATACTGAATAAACTTGTTGTTGTTGTTGTTGTTGTTATCGAGGCTGAACATCCTCCGAGATCTGGATCATTTTTCACATCGTACGACTGCCGAGTTCAATACTTGTTTTATTATTCATTCAAAATATCTCTACGTTCTCAACATGCCCACCTCCTCGTAGACTTTTTTCAAAACTTAAGCCTATTTCTCGGCACAGTTCAGGATGTAAACAGGTGATTTACCTTGCAAATACTATTCAAAAAATAGATAACATCCATCAAGCAATATGTTTTGCATAATCTTGCATTTCTTCCATTCAGTCTAAGCCAGAAGTTCAGCTACAGGTTGTATTTCGGGACTGGGATCAGGAATGGAATTTATTGGGAAATTTCGATAAGGCTGTCTGCCTGTCCCAACCAAGGAAAACTGGTAGACTAATCAGTTGGACCGAATTAATTCATTCAATTTTGGATCAAACATTCGGAAAGTTAGGTGAAATAAATTGCGTGCGTTTCTTGATTGCACCCACATATTTTGCGTTGGATATTGAACAGCAAAAATGGATTAGATATTGTTTCAAATTTGCTCGGGGCAAATAAAATGCAGATTTATGCAAACATGGGATGATATGTGTGACAGAAGAGGTCAATACTGTACTTATTGCACCGTCGTTTAAACCATGCAGTGTAAATTAGGTTGCTAATGTGGTATTTACAGTCTTTTTACACTCCAGCTAGAAAATTGCATTCACGTCTCTAGGTTTAAGGGTGACTCAGAATGGCATTGACTTTGTATTTGAAATCATATTACACTCTTGAAATGTATTTACGGTGACAACCGCATAATTTCTTTGCACGGAAGTCTCTGCACATCAGGAAACATTAAACGTGCGTTTTTTGCCGGTTCTAATTGCGTTAAGCGACATGTCATGCAATACAGTTCACTGAAGCTCATTCACTATTCAGTTTACTAAAAAAAGGTACGTTAAACGCTTCCTTTTGATGTTCTTATTATATATTTTTGAGATCCGCATGCTATTAACGAAAAGCCAATATAAGTGCCTTTACGCTATATACACGCGCTTGCAATTGTCAACCGCCACAAAACACACGTTTACACGTCAACGCCACAAACATGCGTTTACGAATTCTGCCAACATGCATGTGAGCGATCATATTTTTGTACCAAACCGGCGAATAGAATTTTTCAGAGTTCAAAAACGAACTCGTGCGGACTACTGAAGACTCCGGCGGTCTCCACACTTGTGTTCATGCGAACCAACTGAATTAAAAGTGGAATTATTTGTTACTTTCATTTTACAACACCTATTTCACCTGCCAAAGAAAGATATTTGAAACTTATTATTTTCGAATTTAAATTCTGGACTCGAGGAAAATAAATTTGAACGGACAACTAAAAAGTGACATTACTATAACATGACTGCTACTTCTAGAACTAGTAGGAATACTGAAACCACTTTTGCACATTGACTAATATCAGAGAAAGAAGATGATTTCATCAAGCTCAATGTTTCTCGTTGTCATAGCGATTGCCATTAAAATCAATTAAATTTAACTTCTCGCCGAATCGGACTAGAAAAACTATTTGATAAAGTTGCTGTTAAAATATCTAAGGATTATCTCAGAACATTTCTGAGGTAAAATACAGTCCTATTATCAGTGCTACTTTAGGCTTATATTAGCTTAAGTTTATGCCAGATGTGTCTGAAAAAAAGTACATCTGCCCAATTCATTGTTAAGGGGACATTCTGCTTTTTTTGGTGGGAGAAATGAGGTTGATTTGAGAAGAAAATAATTAGGGTAGAAAAGGTATACACATAAACCAGTTATTTAAATTAGTCGGCAATTGGGATCAGAGGGACCTTGTTTCGGTGATGGACTTATTTTTCCCTTCAAAATTCCATTATCAACCAACCCCAAAACCAAAATTTTAAAATTTTCTATTATTTTAAACATCTTCCTCCCCCAATTTTTATTCCCTGACTGAAGGAAAGCTTGGCTAGATTTGGAAAAAAAAGGGCAGAAATAAAAGAAAAACAAGGCTGAATTGACCAGAATCTTCACTTAAGCATAAATCATGAGATTTGTAACTTTTGGTAATTTCTAAGCCGTTAATATACCAATTACGTCTAAATCTTTCTCTTATTGCTAATACCATTTTCATCTACCGAAAAGGGGTATATATATATATATAAAAAACTAAATAAGAGTTGTCTTCTTCCTTTGCGGAAGTTGCCTACAACTTGTCGAAATAAATTGTATAAAATCTACTAGTATGATAATACATTGAATCTGATCACACGGTAAATTCGTTCTTACCTTCCCGGCAGAGAGCTCGTAGGCGTTCCTTTGTCCTGTTTAGGCTGTCCGTTAAACTAAATTAAAATTTCTGTCACTCGTCTGGTGTGTTCACTGTTACCATGGTTTTTGAAGCAAACATTAACATGTTTGTTTTACGCTATGTTTTTTAAAAAGAGGGCTTCCGCTATTAGCAGTGAGCATTCAAATCTTAAATCATTTCTGTCCTTGAACTTATCAGTGTCCTTTATTTCCTTAAAATTTCGCAGATTTTTTGAAATGAAAAAAAAAAAAAATTTTGTCGGAAATCAGAAACCGCTGAATGCCTAAGTCGATAGCTACAGTGAGTGGTTTCAAGCTTCTCTTTGAATGAAAACCATATTTGAAAAAAAAAATATTGTTCCTTTCATTCGTAGGTTTCTGTGACAGCGATAAAAAGAAAAATTGCTTGAATTTGGCAGCCTTTCTTTAAAACCCGCCACTTTTAATTAGAGACTGACGTTTTCAAGTCAAAGAGTGGTTTCCGTAAGGAGACGAATTACGCCTTCTGAATCAAAACGTGGAAATTGCTTAGCTCGTCAAAACACTTAGCTGAGAATGCGCAAAAGCTACATAATAAATGAAAGCGTTTTTCTTTTTTAAATGAATTTCTTTATCAATTTAAAGGTAGAAAAAGTCGTTTCGCTCCACAGGAAATTATATTTACATTAGATATGGCGTGTTTCTCCGTCTTACTCAATATTGCTATACTTCATACACTCTGTTGCAGAACGATTTACAAACAAAAAAATGGAGTGGAAACAAACTTTGGAAGGTATGAGTAACAGCTACGATTTGGCACAACGAATTTTGCAAAGCTTGACTGACCGTGAAATCCTCCCGCTTTCACCCTGTGCAGCCTGAGAGCTTGAAAATAATCGCTGTGAAACAAAAAAGGTAAGCCAGAAATTAATACATTTCGCATTAATTATACTTAACGGATGAAATTATATTTTTCCCAAACTCTAGCTAGCGAGCATCTTTCGAGTAAAGCATCGAAATTCGGTTACCTTTAGTGAGTGTTAAAAGTGCTTTACCGGTTTAGTTCGAATGGCGTCCATGATCGTAAGCTGATTTAATATTGCAAAACTGCAGTGAGATCCCTTATTTATTCACCTGCTCGTTTGACAGATAAATTAAAAACAACTGATGCGCACTCGTCTGTCAAGTTCCAACAACAGTCTTTTTACGTGGCTCACGCTTAGTCTCATCCAGTTCAGCTGGCTCTTGAAGAAGTATTTAAATGCAAGCTATTTTTCTTAAAACGATCTATATGCTACTGTCTCGCTGTCAGATGAACACCTTTTACGGAAACTTTTTTAAAACCAGGGCTATTCAGTTACCGCTGGAGGTATCGTTTTAACATAAATTACCACTTTCTATTTCTTGTTTCAAGGTGGAGCAGAGGAAATGGGAAAATGGATCAAACAACAGAGTCAAATTTGGCTAAAATAATAAGTCGACACTGATATGTTGATGTGTTATTGTTTATAAAACATATGCCGTTTACTGCAATTCAAGCAAGACGTGGTTCATTATTTGATAAATGTTCTTGAATAGTTCCTTTCTATTTCGAGAGCATTTTCAGTGTAAAGAATTATAGCCAACAGACCAAGAGATCAGAATCTTTTCACTGAAACCAAAAGCATTATGGCTTTATCTTTCCAATTTTTTTCATTTATTGCGCAGCAAAACAACAACGAAGTCTGACTTAGGCCGCAGTTGAACGGAAACTCAGAATCCGCTTGTAAGGCTTTCCCTTCTTTAAAGAACATAAATGGCATTTTAGTCCGCTGAGTTGTAAGCCTCGACGCTGATAAGAGTAAACAATGTTTAGATGCGAGCGTTAGCAAAATTCAAAATGTTTTAGAACACTGCTTTCAAGCACTGTTTAAACTCTGTTTTACTAACTGATCCATGTCTCAGCAAGGTCGTACCGACAACTCACCAAGAATCACCGAGACGCAAGTTAGTTCGCATTCATAGCCACCACACGAGCTGAGGTGGTTTAAATGTATATACACAGCACAAACTCTTGTGTTTTGGGTTGTTCACACGAGAATTATATTTATTCGTTTACCAATCTATCCACTATGACGACCGTTTACTCTACGAAAGTCGGAAAAAATGCACGTTATAACTTGAAGATTGTTAACTTTAATGGACTCGACCTCTGTATATGGGGCGAGTTGTCCCACTCAAGAAGTCGCTATAAATTTTGTTTTCAAATAATCACAAACGTCAACAATCTCCTGTACTCATTTAGCTGATTATCCCGTGTGCAAAACCGCTGTATTTAATGTAAAAATAAAAATATATGCTAAGAGGGTGTCTGAAATGTAACAAAACCACCCAACATTTGTTTGGAATGAATTATTCAAGGCAAAACAAACGGTGGTTTTAGTGTATTTCCACTTTTGAATAATAAAGTTTGAGAATGATTCAAAACTCACGAATGCTTGACTTTTTTCCGTAATTGTTTGCCCCTTCACATTCTCAAATTTAATCTTAGAAGCAGAATGTTTGTTTTGTATCGAAGCAGCCCGCTTTTCACCATTTATTTGACGAATGTTGAAAATGAACTTGGATTCAGTTGTCAATCGTTTCGTGCGAGTGAGTTCACAAGTATTTTAAACAAACCATGTGATGCAAATTTACAAAAGCTTTTAAGCAAATGTACATTGCAAAACAAATAAACCATTATTTGAACGAAAACACCCACTCTTTTGAAAAATTGAAAGAAGGAAGAACCTAAATGAAGAATGCAATCTAAAAAGTTTCGTTTCCGGTTATTTTGCAGCATTTACCGTCTAGAGCAAATTAAGACCACGTATTCTGTTCGCGTTTTTACTAACTTCTGCATATTACTGAATTTCGCCATTTTCTATTGCAAAATTAATATACATCCTTTGTTTTTTTAAATAAGCAAAGGTCTTCCTGCCTTTATAACATGATGGCATTTGTTTCTTGACCAGGGCACTCAAGAATAAGTAAATTAATAACTTGTTTTAAGTTATTCTTCTACTTAAAGCCGAAAAAACCGGTTGCTCTGGCAGGCTAGAACTAAATATATTTTTTTAATTTTTGTAATATATACAACTGAAAGGTGGTTTCAAAAAATTTTTAGGTTCATGTCCACTCTATGTAAAAAAATTATATTCTGAGATAATTGTTGAGCATTGCATGTCAGCTTTTAATCGCAACAGGAACTGCACCGTATTTTCTTTTCACTCTTCCTCGGCTACAGCTGACCACTGTCTTCGAAATTTCCGAGTCAGTTTTGCGATCGTTTAGCATGTACTGAAACTGTTTATAACAGCGAGACCTGGCTAGTGTATCTTTTAATTTACTAGACGTAAAGGACTTTCCTAGGATAAAATTTCTTGGCGAATATTCCCGAATAATTTCGGCCATTTTTCTAGAAAGCAAGAAAAAGCCTTGGGAAACATTGCAAAATCTATGACGTCAGAGAATCAAATATTGAATTTGAGTATTTGACATTTTTGAATGGAAGAGAATGGCTTACAAAATACGAGAAAATACTTAGGTCTTAGTTACTGTCTACTGCTTGTTACAAACAGCTAGTTGTTGGGCTCTTCTGGCGAGCTAGCTTAGCCCTCATGCCCCGAAAGTGTGAGTACCAACAGCTTGTGATGGTTTCAAGCGACGTAATAGAAACTTGCTGCTTGAAAACAGATGAGCGAAAACTCTGGAACTTATCTATAAAGGTCATTTCCTGACAATCTTAGAATATCAAAGATCATTTATTTTTCAAGACAAACTGACTGAGTGATTCTAGATTGCCTGATAAAAAGCTATCAACCAAGCGCAGCAATATGCCAATTTTTGTTCTTGATAAGTTTTTAGAAAACTTGGCTAACACTAGTTTGTGTTCATTTTGTCATCTTTATATACTCAATCAGTACAACCAGGACAGTTTTGTGCCAAACTGCAAAATCTTTGACAAAAGACTCAGTTATTCAACATTTTGAAAGGCTGTGAGTCAGATAACTCCCATCATGTTGAGCAAATCATCTGTCGATGTTAGAAACAATACAAGCTCTTAAACAGGTTGCAACATGTCATATGTCGTCAAAGATCAAATAAAAATTACTTTGCAAGTCGATAAGTCTGCTCTGTGGAAGTCATAGGTAACGAGTGTTTTCAAACCCCCCACCCCTCCCCCCCATCCTTCTTTGAGCTACGACTGCCCAATTGCAATTCATGTTGTGACCGACTAATCAGTCGAAATGGCGCCTAAAATTAATTCTTAAAATATAGTTTTTGGATTCGCGTTTTTCTTTTGATTCTATCATTAATGATTTAATTCTGCCTTGGTATAGTTGTACTTCAGAAGTTGTAATTACTTCAATATATGCTTTAAAATCGACATTTTCAATATATTGCAATTAACACAAGGCTGCGCCTGTTAAAATGTGACAAGGGCAACGACAGCAATTCATATTCGTACCAAAGCTGGCGTAATAAACGCAAATATATTAGACCTTATAAGAAAAGGACGTGAAAGCCGAGTTTTGCCCTAGGTTATTAAGATTTGCATCCAAACTCCTTGTTAAGGGTTAGACATATAATTTAGGAAGTATAACTTTTGGACATTGAGTTGCCTGCGGAGAGACTCGAGGAACAGGTGAAATACAGCTTATTTTTTTTATAGACATCCAGGAGAAAATTCGCTTCAGTTTGCGAATGATATCTCAGGATGAAATACAGCAAGCTTTTGCTATTGAATTAAACCTATACAAAAAAAAAATACAAGGGTTTTTAACTAAAGGATATTTACCACTAAAAGTCAAACATTCTTAATGTCTTTGAATTGAATAGAAAATTAAAACAGAATTGAGCTTAGAAAGATGAAAATTTGAAGGTTTGTGTATTACATACTAGTAAAATATAAATTGTCATGTAAGTTCCGACCATTTTCACAAGTTGCTCACAAACCAAACCCAAAAGGCGTTACGTGAAAATCTTCTTGTCGGAATGATTCTTAAAAATTCTACCGTGTTTGATTTTGAATCTTACCTTCGACTAAGATCCCCAGTGACCAGTGAATTTCCTCCTCCTCTCTGATAAGAGTTCGTGCTTGTCGTCATGGAACTAATTGCTCATTTTGCAACATTAAAACTGCGTCTGTGTACTAAGCCTCGTTGTGGTGTTTGTGTCACCTTGCCGACCAACAACAATAACCTCTCATCTTCAGCTTTTTCCTGTCACCAAAATTAACACCAATTATTCGGCGGGTTTTTCGGTTCGTCGGTGTGAAATCGTGCCTGATTTTCTATGAAATACCTTTTTCACGAAATCCGTTTATCCTAACTATTCATAAAGGATTCCAGTTTCCCTGGGAAGACACGATCTATGACAATTCCATATGAAATTGAGACTTTGTTTACATCACAAATACTCATTTCTACCCGTCGTAGATAGAGAATTAAAACTGGAAAGTCAGCTGCTGTTATATAGTTAAAGTACTATTAGCCTGCTAGCAAGCTCTCCTGTTTGGGCGAGTAAAACGGGTCTCGCGAGAACGCGCGAGCGAGCGGCGAAGCCGCGAGGGGCAGAGGAAAGGAGAGCTTGCAACCATCCCTTACAAATTTTCATTTGTACTTCGCCCAGACGAAGGGAAATACCATTGGCTGAAAAATGACGTTCCGGAAATCAAAGTTGATTGATAACAGGTCAAGCTGGCACCCGCTTCGTCTGTGTGTCAAATTTGGTTCTCAGGGGGATCAGATTGGTACGGAGAACTTGTTTCAGCCCTCAATGCAGACGGGCTCGTTAATTCTCGCAAAGAGAATATTGCATGCCGAGGATAAGTCGGACCGAGTTTGTAGTTCTTGTGGAAGGAAAATGAAAACCCTTCATCAGTTGTATTCATTTGTGTTAAGCGCCTTGTTTAGTTCTGAAAACCGGGAGAGTGAAAGTGAAGAGTGATTAAAGCGCTGTCTTCCAACGTCGGTTTCTTCGCCCGATTGAATTCTGCTGGGTAGAAAAATTCAGAAACATGTACTTGACAGTGTAGCTGTGTAGCTTGACCGTAAAGAAGGAAAAGAGAAAGAGTTGGAAGCAACTGGAGTAAACCTTAAGAGAACAAAGTGCAGGAAAACGCTATTCTCCAGTTCCAGAGGGACAAATAATTTTTTGTTGGTGATTGCGATGGGGAGTAGTCTTCTACACTGCAGTATGGACGACTTTTCAAAGGTAAACGAAGTAAAGAATCAAAGTAGTGAGTTCTTATCCGAACGGACACGTTGAAGTTCGATGTCCCCGTGAAAAAAAAAACATATCAGTGATTAAAAACATTGCCTTGATGCTGTTGCGAAAGCGATTTATAAATAAATAATTCTACGCTACTTGACAGGCGGTTGTCACTTTGTAATCTGCGGCACGTTTGCGGTGACAGTTTTCACGCTTTGCGGAGTCCCGGGGTTTTCCGGGGTGGAAATGAAAATTTGTAAGGGATGGTTGCAAGCTCTCCTCTCCTCGGCCCCTCACTCGCGCGTTCTCGCGAGGCTCGCTTCGCTTGCCCAAATAGGAGAGCTTGCTCGCAGGGTAAAGTACTATAATAACTCAAACTTGATTGGTTGCTGTCATGGCAGAGCTGTGCACATCTGCTCCTAAATTAAAAATAGATTCGTCGATCTGATGACAACTCAATCTTTGTGGTTGATCTCCAGGGGAGGTACCCCGGATGTCAAGTCCACGGGGATGATCGGATGGCGGCAAAAATCAGCCGCAAAACAAGTTTGGTTGAACTTAATTCGCAGAACTGCACGGCCGGGATACGCGGGCACCACCACAGATTGTTTTGAAAACCCCAAAAATTCCCTACTTAAACTCAACCACCCAAAAAATACTTGCCAAATTTTTCTACCCCCCCAAAATCCTGGAATCAAAAATTTGAATGCCCAAAAAATCCCTACCCCTCGGGGGGTCGATCATCAGTTCATTCAAGTAAAGTATTATTCCCCTGAGTTAAGATGTTGAGCGCCCGGTACTGGGGGGGGGGGGGGGGGGGGGGCGGAAGGTGGAGAACTCGATTAGGACAACAAAATTCTAAAATATATATAACCTGTTTAAGACAAGACTATCTCTTTTACTACCCTGTTTAGGACAAAGGACAAAATGCAAGCCAGAGCAAATTCACGTTATAGTCATCGCTTTTGTATACTTAGAGTATGAACAAAAGTTATCTAGCAAATCAAATCAATCGTGCAGGCAATACCCTGTTGATAGACTGACACAAAATTATTTATCCTGTTTAGGACAGACTGATACGAAATTATATACCCTGTTTAGGAGATCAATATCAACAACAACGAGCTTTACTTCCATGACCATAGAAATACATAAAGTATTGCAAAAGCTATTTTAAGAACCAAAATTATATCAGAGGGCAATGACATTACTTTGGTAATAATTTGTCACGAAGATCAAATCAGGCTGAAATATATTTTAATGAATTGTATATTGATAAAGTAATTAGAGGAGTTCATCGGTTCATTGATCAAAACGTTTTCAGGTAACTGGGTAATATTTGGAATCAGAGTCTTGACTTTATTGTAAAAACTATTCGTAATCATAGAGTAGGTAGGACAGCGAAAAAGAAAGTGAACTTCGTCTATTAGCTCTATTAGATTGGATCCACAAAAAGGACAATGTCTATTATCTTTCGTAGTTTGATTGTATCTGCTTATTTCTATCATTAGTTGGTGACTGCTTATTCTAGCTTTACTAAAGCCCTTCTCCCAGACATATATTACTGTTTCATTCAACACAGACAGGACAGAGAGGTCAAAAATCATACCCTGTCCAGCGGCACATCCCAGTATAAGCCATATAAGGGAGACCCCCCCCCCCCCCCCACCCCACCCCTTGGGGCTGAACGGCAGAAATCTCACCCATGGGAGCTTGTCAACAATAAAACACGGTTACAATTTATTTGTTTAAAAATATTGTCTTCGTTGTGACTACTGACATCGCCAAAATGTTTCCATATTTGCGTTGTATTTTACCCACTTACAGTTCTTTAGTTACTTCAGTCTATTTTAGAAACCGAATAGTCAATATTTTGACACATTGTCAGGGGTTGTCATTGTTATTTTACTATTTAATTCTGGGCAAGTGAACTCCTCACGTTTTATGCACTTAACGTTTCATTAACTACAGAGCACATGGCTTGTCAATACTCACTAGTACCAGACCACGATCCTGCCTTTTTCAAAGCCAGGGGACTGTGTTTGAATTTGTTTCAACAGGAACGACATTTCAGAGCCAATGTTGAAACCCGCCTTCTCCCCCAGGTTACACTAATTACTTCACTTCTCTCTCCTCTCCTAACGGCCACTCTCCCTGAGCCCCTCGAGGTTTTGCGATACACGTATTTATAGTTTTAATCATCTTGAGAGGATGACTTGCTAGGCCTAGAGGGGGGTCGACTCAACGAAACTCATAAATTTAGTGACTTTCACTTCAATTTATCAGGACACGACTTCCTGCCTCAGTCGTTTGTTTACGTTGATTTTTCTGCCCATGACAACCACTTTCTAACGACTTAAAGATATCCTAGGCAATTCTACTAAAATTCTATTCTGGTACCCAGGGTATAGAATATGTCATGAAAGGAAAAAAACGTTAAATGTTCAAAAAGCGGTACGTTTTCATTGTTTACCACTTTCTCAAACTGATAATAAAGTTGGAAGCCATAAAAAGGTAAGCCTTACAAAATGATTTTGAATAATATTAAAAAATCAGTATAATTTGCTGATATCTAGCTCTTACATGTGAATATGCCCACTATATAGATGGATATTGCCTGCTTCCACTGTAAAGCAAGCTGCACTGGAGTGTTCTAGAAGCCCTTTGTCGCCCGGTGTATATTGCATTGTAAATTTCGCAACCTTGACTGCGCTATCCATAGAGTTTTAATAGATTATCGCTATTCAATAATGTTTAGAACAGTTTCTGAGTCAAAATATTATAGCAGGTATCCAGCTGTGCTTTGTATGTTATACAATTAAGTGTTGAAAACATCTGCTGTATATAGGGTGCTAAAGTCTGTTTGTCACACATTTTCTTTTCTACTTCGTACTCAATCTTAGAGCCAGGCAAATATTATAGTTCTAGTTTTTCTTCGAAGAATTGACTTAATTAAGAGGCAACGTCTGACTAGATCGGAGTTCCTTCGGTCAACCACACCCTCTATATAAAAGAATGTTCGTCGGAACAGCTTAGCTGTCCTCTTAAGTTAAAGCGAATACTACTCGCAACGGTTGTTAACTTCAGTAGGGAACTTGTAACTAAAGATCTAGAGCCCCCGTTAATGCACAGAATAACAAATACGCCTTTATTAATTGAGCAAAAGAAGCAAACAGAGCATTAAAAAAGGCAGTTTCGATAATCAACAATGAATTGAATAGTTCATAACAATAGAGAATCATGTGGAATGATTTATCTACCACCCCCCATTGATATTTATTAAGTATAGGTAATAGCTTGATTTGTAGTGTTATTTGGCATAAATACCACGAGCTATATTTCCAAATTGTTATACGTAATTTCACAAGCCGTTAGGCGAGTGAAATTTGAGACAATTTTGAAATACCACGAGTGGTATTTATGCCAAATATCACGTACAAATCATGCTATTATTTGTTTATACTACTACCCGCAAAGGTTTTGTAATTTTGACATGTAGGTATTTCAAATCAAGCTGAAATACCAATGCTCTAAGGCAATCAACTTGCAGAAATTTCTCATGTAGTAGTATTTTATCTCAAATTCTGACTGTCTATCAGCGGCCCCGAGTGTCTGATGGACAGAGCACGTGATGTCCATATAGTAATTGGACACAGCTATGTGGACAGTGCTCACCAATAGACCTATTCGGCTAACTCAATGTTGTACCCAATTCAAATCTCCCGGGGATAAGATTCTTTGTGTATTGCATTTGCATTATAATGTGGCATTCACATTTAAATGATATGGAAATTCCTGAAACAAAACGTTTTATTCCCAAAGGGTTTGAATTGGGTACAACATTGAGTTAGCCGAATAGGTCTATAGGACAGAGCACTTAATTCAAACTTAATTGAAGTGGGTTCTCTTAATTTTAGATTATCGCTAGATTATCGCTATTGAATAATGTTTAGAACAGTTTCTGAGTCAACATTCCTTCTTAATCCAAAATATTATAGCAGGTATCCAGCTGTGCTTTGTATGTTATACAGTTAAGTGTTGAAAGCATCTGCTGTATATAGGGTGTTAAAGTCTGTTTGTCACTTACTTTCTTTTCTACTTCGTACTCAGTCTTAGAGCCAGGCAAAGATTATAGTTCTAATTTTGCTTTGAACAATTGACTTAATTAAGGGGCAAGGTCTGTCTAGATAGGGGTTCCTTTGGTCAACCACACCCATAAAAAAAGTTCTTGGGAACAGCTTAGCTGTTCTCTTAAGTTAGAGCAAATACTACTGGCAACGCTTGTTAACTTTACGGAACTTGTAACTAAAGATCTAGAGCCCCCGTTAATGCACAGAATAACAAATACTCCTGTATTAATTGAGCAAAAGAAGCAAACAGAGCATTAAAAAAGGTAGTTTCGATAATCGACAATGAATTAAATGGTTCATAACAATAGAGAATCATGTGAAATGATTTACCTACCACCCCCCATAGGCATTTATTAAGTATAGGTAATAGCATGATTTGAAGTGATATTTGGCATAAATACCACGAGCAATATTTCCAAATTGTTATACGTAATTTCACAAGCCGTTAGGCGAGTGAAATTTGAGACAATTTTGAAATACCACGAATGGTATTTATGCCAAATATCATGTACAAATCATGCCATTATTTGTTTATACTACTACCCGCAAAGGTTTTGTAATTTTGACATGTAGGTATTTCAAATTAAGCTGAAATACCAATGCTCTAAGGCAATCAACTTGCAGAAATTTCTCATGTAGTAGTTTAATATCTCCAATTCTGATTGTCTATCAGCAGTCCCGAGTGTCTGATGGACAGAACACGTGATGTCCATATAGTAATTGGACACCAATAGGACAGGGACTTAATTCAAACTTAATTGAAGTGGATTCTTTTAATTTTTCTCAGCAAAAGGGTTGAAATTAGCACATACTGTTATCACAAATCATGATATGGTCATGATGAACTTGCATCAGAAGCTCGTGCGTCCAATTCTATCCTCTTCCGCATAGACATGATTAAAGGGACAGGTTCACGGTTAAGCGCATGCTCATTAATTAAATTACTTTTTTAAAATTTGTTATTAATTCTATCGGTTAATAATCCCACTCACATGTATGTAAGTGATCTCAGAGTGTATTTCAAAGTAGAAGTGTATTTCAGCGGAATCTGAAGTAGGATGGAGGAGTACTAAAATCGCAGAAAAAATTAGCGGATTATGCCAACACTACCAACGTTGAATTTATTGTTAACCTGAAGGTTTTATTCCACGGTTGATTAATTTACAGCCATGTGCAAATATCTAAGTTGATAAAATGCAAGTGACTGCCAAAGGAGTGTGCAGATTGGTTCTTTGGCAACATTATGACATGATCATATTACTTGCATCGATGATAGAACATGTTCCTGCAGAAAAAAGGCATTTTGTTAAAAGAGCATGCGCTGAACCGTGAACCTGTCCCTTTAAGCAATTTTATTTGATCATTCGTATGACTAAACCTCCATTAGCATACAGTCTAAATCCACGATTTATGAGAAAGCAATTTGCTTTTGTTTTATTATAAAATGGGAACAACATGTGGTCTCTATCATCTATCAGACATCGATTTTTTAGCTTTGCTACTCTTTGCCCGTTAGAGTATCCACTTGCAATATAATGATTTGATCCCCTTTCAGGTAAGAGGTAAGCGAAATGATTTTTAAAAAACATCTTCTCTCAATTCTATCATTCTCTAAAGTTTTATGCATTCGATTTCGCATGTGATAATCCGATTCAGTTCGTGGGTTCCTTTTACCTGAGGCTAAATACCCTATGTGAAGCAATTATTGTATGCAGTCTTCATCAAGACCTGCAAAGTTAACTTGTAAAACGGAAATAAATAATTCTGAAGACGTTACTACGGACCTTATTCTCTTTGTACACAGAGGCTTGATTGCATTATCATTGACGTCCCAACAAGTGACCTTTCTGCCAAATATCTGAAATATCACTCGTAGTGACCGCTGGCTGGGAACGAAAAACCATGCATTCGCGAAGTCTCTTTATCGTTATTGCCTTATGGCTGATTTTAAGCTGTTTTCTGTTGGACCACGCTGAAGGGTTCGTATATCGCCCAGGAAAGAAAAAACACCGCCACAAAAGACGAGGCCGGAAATATAATCTCAAAGTTGAAAAAGCCGTGAGGGATTTCGCCTCTCTTCTGCGGGTATGTATTCAGACTAACTAATAGCATTTCTTCTTCTGGTAGTTTTGCTACTTACCAGGACTTACGCTTGACACCTATTTCCAGCACCACTGAATCAACATTTCGGCAGGTAAACTGAATTAATGTGTAATTAATATGTTTCCGTCTATACTTGTATAAGTGAAAACATGAGAGTCGCCTCTTTAAGCGCTCCCAACTTTTATCATAAACTTTATCCGTCACAAGAATCCATACAGTTTCCAAGCCTTCAAGAGGTTAGCTGTCAAAATACGTTTCCTGTATTTTGTTATACATACACACACCAACACACACTTATTTAAGCTTGGTTCCTTTTACTAACTTGTAAGAATTACCTTCCAAATTTGGAAAATACTGTCTGATGCGCGGTTGTCAGTGACAGTCTGTTAGTTGATAGTTTCGCATTAACAGCTTTAAATACCCAAGAGAACGTTTGGGAGAACAGATCGGAGACTTGATTATGATGGGAGAAGAGCTTTAAGGGAAGCTATTCACCTATTCTTTGCATAAAGCCATTCAATACGAAGGAGGCTTGGACTTTGGACTTCAAAAAGGAAAACAGGCTAAAAAAAATTAACTAATTATGGTAAATCAACCCTCGAATATAAATGCTACCGCTTTAAATATGGCCATGGAATTATTACCCATGTTAACGTGCACAGATTTCGAATAGTGTTTTTAGATTCTGATCTTTCTTTCGATGGCGGACTTCTCATTTTTTATAATGGTAATAGGACTGAGTGTCTGTTGCCAACGGAGTATAGCTATGATAGGCACTGCAAGCTCAGAGTGAAGGTCACTTACGTTAACCCATTACGTAATATCAGCTTAGCCGCAAACAAAACTCTGTTATTAACAGTATCCCGGTAAAAGCCGTACCATAATTTCACGGTGGTTTGTTTGTTTCATTGCGTTTTTCCTTAATCGTAATGCTAGTCTGCGAGCAAGCTCTCCGGGGCGCTCTGGCGGCTGGGCGGGAAAAGAAAGGAGAGCTTGCAACTACACGTCTCTGGAATAAGCCATTTCCTTGTTCCCCTGGGTCTCTGTATCAAAACGAAGTTAAGTGCTCAGCCTTTGATATGAAATTGATTTTTCATTCTCATGCAAATAAAGCGGTTGTGCACTTGGGCTCATTTTGAAAGTGAGGGTTTTTAGAACTCGGAAGTGGCCTATTAGAAAAAGTCGATGCGAAATGCTGATTGAAGGAGATAACATATTAAGTAATGACGTCATTACCCTTGACACGAGTTTTTCAATGTTCGTTTATATTCGCGCTCCTTTCCGCTTCGCGCTGATTGGCGGAAATCTGACAGTTCAGTCGACGGGGAGCCACAGGGTAATTGGAGGTGGAACTCAAATTCCAGAAACGTAGTTGCAACCTCTCCTTCCTTTTCCCGCCCCGCCGCCAGGGCTCCCCGGAGAGCTTGCTCGCAGGCTATCTTAATGTAATTTAAGCGATTTCTTTGTTCTCAGCGTTTCTAGTCTCTCTCGAGGTGCTGGTGGATTAATTAAAAAAACCGTGGGAGTTCGGACTATAATTATCAGACTGATCATGGGACATGATTAATCATAACTCGAGATAATAATTTGTGGCAATTTCCACTTTTCTTTCAATTAAAACACGAACCTCTAAAGTGCTTTAAACTCTTATGTGTTTTTTAATTTCTTTATCTTAATTACTAATTAAGTAATTTATTCATTCGTTTATTAGGCTGCACTGAAGGCCGAAGCAAAAAGGAAAGAAACAGAAACGTCCTTGGATTCTAAGCCGGTCAAGTTGCAAGCGACCGTATCTCCTAACTGAGGGCTAGTCATTTTCATTTTGAGGCCATAGCTAATGAAAGTTTAAGGCGTCAAGATTTTGTTTAAGTTCCTTTACTAGGGTAGATTGCGAATTTAGGTCTTTTGTGATTTCTGTGCAAGCTCAGTATATTTCAGTTATATTCTAATTCGCTACCCCACTCAAACGAATATAAAACATTTATCATGTAACAAGCAACCTCAATTGGGGTGTGTCAACACGAGCCGTGTGCGACCCTCTTTATTATGCCTTCATCAACACAATGGATGGAAATAATACAACAAACAGAATGAAAACTCGGAAATGTAAAAAATTACAGCAAGAAAAACAGCCCAACAAAATGATCTAAACTATGCTCGTATAACAATCATTCAGTAAACATACAAAACGTGCTAAACCTTTCATATAGCAGCATGCAAAAAACTACGTCTAAGAGAAACCCCTGATCACTGGGTATTTAATTTTGAGGGCGTAGGGACGGTCGTAAGACGCGAATGAATATAAATGAGAACAACTCAAATATATATAGCCTACCGCTAATGAAGCAAGAGAACAACATACCATGTAACACCCCAAAGAAAAGGTTACATAACCCATGATAAATACATTTATATTCTAATTCGCTACCCCGCTCAAACGAATATAAAACATTTATCATGTAACAAGCAACCTCAATTGGGGTGTGTCAACACGAGCCGTGTGCGAACTAAAAGAACGGGAAATACGGAAAATTAAATACCCAGTGATAACGAAACCGACAACAATGAATGAACACTATCCTTAATGTAACCGTCTTTTGCCTTGTCTGATTTCCAACGGCCGTGTCTTTTAAACAATCTGTCAGGCACTCGAGCATTAGCAGCAGCGGAGGCACCTCCGGTCCTAAGGCTATGGAGACCGTAGTCTTGCTTGGGAAGGCCGATGGAATCGAAAGCGCTGAGCACTATCTCCCGCGCTCTAGTATAAGACAAAGGAACAGACCCGCGCAATTTATAAGCTCCGGTACTGCGAAGAAAAACAACAGGGCGAAAAAATGAACTCTTCGCTGTCTGCTGAAAAAGAAGCGGCCACAAAATATCGTTGAACTAATAAATAAGGACATGTATGCTTGAAAGTTTTAGCGATAACAACCCAAGCCCCATCCCTGTAAACGTCAGTCTTACTTCGATGAACAAAGATTCTCATAAAAGAATCTTCAAACTGAAAATCACACCTGCGTAACTGAACCAACTCGTTAAAGCGAAAAAACCCTGCATAACCTAAAACGCACAAAGTAAGCACTCGTAAATCAGACAAACTAGCTGAAGACGATCCATACTTAGAAAATAAAAGCTGAATAGCCTCGGGGGTCACAGGCTCTTTCTTTTTAACAGGGATACTGAGAAGCCTCTTAGCAGATTCTATTAAAGGTAAAACTAACGAGGAATTACAGGGGTCGGGTAGACCTGCCAAATCATGCACCCACTTGAGCCCATAATGGACTTCGTCAATAGTACTGCAAGAAGCAGATTCTTGAATCAAGCTAAGAAAGAACAATGAAACGTGCACACTAGAAGCGGGAAAAATAACAATTTCTTTAAACTGAGAAGCCCATTTTCTCCACGTATTGAAGCCCTTTTCGTACTTCCTCGTGGTACTGTCGGCTTTGGATTTAAGAAGAACTGCGGGGAGATCTTGAACCAGTGCCCGGAGTCGCCCGTCTTCAACCTGTTGAAAATTAGGCTGCAAGGCATCTTTGAGAACTTCTACGAGGATAAGAACAAAAATATATGGCAAAATTCCGCAATACACGCACTGGGAGTCAATACAGCAATAAAAAATGGACGCTTGGTAATGCCTCTGACCGGATGCAAAACTATTTAAGGCCGAATGGGCCAACTCAAAAACCACGGTAAACAAGCCACTCGGCGAGCTAGTTTCATGCGAAACGAGGACAAATGAACCGACGAGCGGAATAAAAAACACGTGGGCCAACATAAAGCCACTCGGCTTGAAAAAAACTAAGGCCCCTTAGCGCCAATTCTGACTGCCAGCACCGCGCTGTTAAACCTGTCTGAACCAATGAGTGAATCTTTGTAACACCCGAGGGCAAAAATCCCTGAGGGGTCGGGAAAATGAATGTACTCAAGGACGTACGGTTGAAATTGAATTGCATTTGCGAACAAGAAAGGCCAAAACACATTAGACGGCCAATAAGGGACGACTAAAGTACCAACCGCACCGCATACAAGGAGATGCTGAACCGCCCTAGTAATGCAGTGGACGGGAGGGACTAGCCAATTATTCTCTCCATTCCACGAGATTGAAAATGCGTCAACAGCTTCAGTGCCGGGTACGCGAAACCTAGAATTGAATCTGGGAAGATGGGCGTTGGCAGCATTCGCGAACCTGTCGACTGTATGTGGGCCCCAAAGGCGGTCCAAGTGTGCGAAGAACTCGGGGGTCGTATACCAGTCATCGAAGTCTACAATGTGGCTAATCGCATCAGCACAAGCATTAAGTTCCCTGGGAACCCACTGGGGAATAAGTGTAATATTGTAAGTTCGACAAAAATAGAAAATATCAAGCGCAATAGAATGCAATTCTGCACTAGGACTCCCTATCTCCACAACACGAACGGCCCCTTGGCTGTCAGAATGCCACTTTACACACTTACCCCGAACCGAGGCTTTGAACGCACTTAAGGCAAATTGTATAGCCTTAAGTTCTCTCCAGGTAGAGCTCTTAGCTGCTTCGCAAGCAGTCCACATACGATGGGACACCTCATTAGTGGCCACAACAAAAGCCCCGCAGGCGACGTTGCTAGCGTCCGAATAGCTAAACAAAAGGGGAGCATTATAAGGCAAAATAGGTCTCGTATTAAGACTAACGATATTGTTTTTCCAGAAAAATATTTCAGAGAGGCAATCATTATGAAGCCCGATATTAAAACGGGAATCCCAACTACGGCGGGATTCTATGACCTTGTAAAGGAAACGGGTTTTGAGACGAGTCAGGTTACCCAAAACTGGCGACATGGACATAACATGACCTGCGATAACGGCACAATCCCGAGCCGTAACATAAGGTGCGGATAGAAGAAATTTGTCAATCAGAGCGATAAATTTGCAAATACGTCTATCGGTAATAGAAATGGTACCGAAACAAACAAGCACCTGAGTGGGGTTCCATAGTGATTTGGCGGAGTTGGCAACAAACCCCGCACTGCTTAAGGATGATTGAACAAACAATGAATTTTCCTTGGCCATAGGCAGTGAATCCCCTTTTCCGCACCCATCGTCGAGGAACACAACAATTTTAATCCCGTTAGACCTCCAAAACTTAACGAGTGGTCTGAGACACTTGGTAAAGACGTATGGGGCTGAGCTTAGACCGAACGGAAGTGATGCAAAACAAAAATACCGAACGGTACCAGAAAAAACCCAGGAGAAACCCAGAAAAGTTTGGTGATCCGGAAAAATATCGATATGGTGATATCCAGACTTGAGATCGAAACTGAAAAGGTAGTCGCCCTTATTAACATATGATAATAAAACTCTCCAATCTTCACACCTAAACTTCTGTTTCAAAACGAAATGATTGACATGACGTAAGTCCAGAATAAGCCTCTTCTTGCCTGAAGACTGTATCGAGACAGAGAGCGGATTAACGACATGTGGAATAAAGGGCACTTCAACGACGGCGTGAGTGTGGACTAATTCAGCGATAGCCGACTCCACGAAAGACGCATTATTAAGAGCTGACTGATTGTTAGAAAAACGCGCCTGACAAGGTGTGCTAATGAATGGGATCCGATAACCGAATTTAATAGTATCGATAACAAAACTATTGGCACCAATAGTGTGCCAATAACTTAAACAGGACCTAAGTCTACCCTTAAGTACTGGCAATGCGGAATTCTGTTCAAATTCAAATAGATTGCGATCATAATCGAAATCGACTAATGAACTAGAGTCTCTTTCCCTGAAATACTCCAAATAAGAAGGATACATGTCTAATAAATTGACTAAAGCTAATATCTAACCTTGGAGAACAAGTTTTTAATTCTGTGGTCCTATTTACCTCCAATGCCCGAAAGACCAGAAGAACTAGGAAAGGACTGCCCCGAGCTTGAAGATCTGGCTTGAGGATTAACTTGACACTGAGATCTCCAATGACCCTGCTGGCCGCAGGCGAAACAAATATCACTTGGTCTTGGTTTGCTGAAAGCGCCAAAAGTACGAGAAATAGGTCTGGAGGATGATGAATGTTGGCCAGCAAACGCGGTGGTTGCGGTAGATGATTGGAGTTGTGAATAACCTTGCTTGGATGGCTTCGCTTTCTGTTGGCGTTGGTTGCGTTTACGAAGGGCCCTCTGCTCGGCACGGCGGATACGCTTTTCGTCCTCTGACCCGCTAGCCAGCTCGTCTGATAAATACTCGTTCACCAAATCCCAACCGGCGGCGGACTTGTCTGCCAGTCTGATAAGTTTGTTGCGCTTCTTGATGTCAGAGTCTAGTTCTTCCAGGTGAGTTTTAACAAGGTCTAATTTTCTCTTCCCGAGAGCAACTGACGCCGACTTCACCTTCTCTGCAAGGTCGGAGTTGAATTGAAACTGTTTCTTATTACCTTCGAATCTAAACGTGATCTTGGATTCTTCTTTAAGCTTTTTGGCCACAGAATCGGTATTACTGCACAACTCGTCTTGAATATCGCGCTTCAAGGCGCCCAACTTCTTGTCGAAATAATCCTTAAATAGAGAGAACGCGGACGCTATATCACTGGATTCTGAAGACTGGATTGGTACTGAAGCTTCGAGAGATTGAGACAAAGGTTGTTTAGGAAGCGAAGGCAGCAAAACGTTGCTGCTAGGAAAATCTGTGTTCGCTGGAGTAACGTCTTCAACATCAGACATAATTTTGAGGGCGTAGGGACGGTCGTAAGACGCGAATGAATATAAATGAGAACAACTCAAATATATATAGCCTACCGCTAATGAAGCAAGAGAACAACATACCATGTAACACCCCAAAGAAAAGGTTACATAACCCATGATAAATACATTACACAACACCTCAGTCTTTAGAGATAAGCCAAGTCATGTGATTACTAGTCTTGTCTGTATTGCTAGTTTCATACCCCAATCTTCTAATCTTGGGAGTTGGCTCTTTGGAAAACTGTTAGCTACTTTAACTCCCTTCAGTTATACATCTTTTAGTTTCTGTTGTCTGTATGGTTGTCTTATGTAATGTCTCATTAACTTCAGTTTCTTCCATTGAAAGTGAAAAAAGAATAACCTGACTTGACTTGACTCGAAGTTTTTAAACAGAAACGGATTTATTTGTACAAGTTCTGTTTGAAACTTTAGTGACGTGAACGAAAAACATAAAGAGTCGGTTATTTGAACGAAGTTCAACTTAGGCCGCGGTTTCAGAAATCATTGGACCTCCAGATCTCTTCTTAAGTGGGTTATTTTAAGAGGATAAGTGCTGTCTAGTCTACATGATTTTATGAAAATGTCCACGATAAACGGTGCTTAGATAAATGCGTTGTGCAAAACGAAAATGGCTTAGAACGCGATTTTGGTAAACACTGGTTAAACTCCATTTAAATAACCGGCACCAAAAAATTAACGTATTAGCTAAATAATTATAAAATATAGAAAGGGTGCGTTTCAGTCAGCAGTAACACCAATTTTCCGACCGATGCCATGCAATGGTGAGATTTCGTGCGTTTTTACACCTTAATTTATAAAATTAGAAGGTTTTGTCTGGAGGTGAACAGGCCTTACTATTTACCCAGCTTAAGTTTCGATTATTTATCTCTTAAGAAAGACGCGGGCGCTGTGTTAAAGACATAAGAAGAGTAGGAAGAGACTTAAAACATTGCTCGTAACAAGGAAGTGGATGCTTGAATACTCCAGACAAATTCTGTGAAGAAGATTGAAACGGGTTGCAATTGACTTAATGTGCTTTTTGTAAGCTCATGTCAGCCTAACACGTTTTTCAAAGTTTTTTCTTGCATGTATGGTTTGAGATACTAGAGGTATTGAACGGTTCCTCGAAAAACGTGGGTCTCGAAAAATTTTGGCCCGATTTCCCCCGCCCAACTCGTTGGGGTTGAACGGCAGTAGTCTCACCTATGCGAGCTGGTCAACAATAAAACACGGTTATAGTTAATTTGCTTAAGAATATTGTCTTAGTTGTGACTAACCATCGCCAAAATTTTTCCGTATTTGCGTTGTATTTTACCCACTTACAGTTCGTTAGTTACTTCAGTCTATTTTACAAACAAATAGTAAATATTTTCACACATTGTCAGGGATAGTCATTGTTATTTTACTATTTGATTCTGGGAAAGTGAACTCTTCACGTTTTACGCTTTTAACGTTTCATTAACTACAGAGCACATGGCTTGTCAATACTCACTAGTACCAGACCCCGATCCTGCCTTTATCAAAGCCAGGGGACTGTGTTTGAATTTGATCCAACCGGAACGACATTTCAGAGCCAATGTTGAAACCCGTCCCCTCCCCTTAGTTGCACTAATTACTTGACTTCTCTCTCCTCTCTCATCTCTGACATTTTAAGGGCCAAGCTCTGCGAGCCCCACGAGGTTCTGCGATACAAGTATTTAGATTTTTAAGCATCTTGAGAGGGGGGGGGGGGGAGGGAGGGGAGGGGGGGGGGGTCGACTCAACAAAACTCACAAGTTTGGTGACTTTCACTGCAATCTATCAGGACACCACTTCCTGCCTCAGTTATTTGTTTACGTTGATTTTTCTTCCCATGACAACCACTTTCTAACGACTGAAAGATATCCTAGGCAATTCTACTAAAATTCTATTCTAGCACTCAGGGTATAGAATGTCATGAAAGGAAAAAACGTTGAATGTTCCAAAATCGGTAAGTTTTCATTGTTTACAACTTTCTCAAACTGATAACAAAGTTAGAAGCGATAAAAAGGCAAGCCTTACAAAATGATTTTGAATGAATATCAAAAAATTTAATTCACTGATATCTAGCTCTAATATGCCCACTAGATGGATATTGCCTGGTTCCACTGTAAAGCAAACCGCACTGGAGTGTTCTAGAAGCCCTTTGTCGACCTGTGTATATTGCATTATTGTAAATTTCGCAACCTTGACTGCGCTATCCATAGAGTTTTAATCAAGAGATTTTTAATAGATTATCGCTATTGCATAATGTTTAGAACAGTTTCTGAGTCAACACTCCTTCTTAAAACAAAATATTATAGCAGGTATCCAGCTGTGCTTTGTATGTTATACAACTAAGTGTTGAAAACATCTGCTGTATATAGGGTGTTAAAGTCTGTTTGTCACTTATTTTCTTTTGTACTTGCCAGGCAAATATTATGGTTCTAGTCTTGCTTTGAACAATTGACTTAATTAAGGGGCAAGGTCTGTCTAAATCGGGGTTCCTTCGGTCAACCACACCCATAAAAAAAAAGTTATTGGGAACAGCTTAGCTGTTCTCTTAAGTTAAAGCAAATACTACTGAAAACGCTTGTTAACTTTAGGGAACTTGTAACTAAAGATCTAGAGCCCCCGTTAATGCACAGAATAACAAATACTCCTGTATTAATTGAGCAAAAGAAGCAAACAGAGCATTAAAAAAGGTAGTTTGGATAAATCAACAATGAATTAAATGGTTCATAACAATAGAGAATCATGTGAAATTATTTACCTTCCACCCCCCATAGGCATTTACTAAGTATAGGTAATAGCATGATTTGAAGTGATATTTGGCATAAATACCACGAGCAATATTTCCAAATTGTTATACGTAATTTCACAAGCCGTTAGGCGAGTGAAATTTGAGACAATTTTGAAATACCACCAGTGGTATTTATGCCAAATATCATGTACAAATCATGCCATTATTTGTTTATACTACTACCCGCAAAGGTTTTGTAATTTTGACATGTAGGTACATCAAATTAAGCTGAAATACCAATGCTCTAAGGCAATCAACTTGCAGAAATTTCTCATGTAGTAGTTTAATATCTCCAATTCTGATTGTCTATCAGCAGTCCCGAGTGTCTGATGGACAGAGCACGTGATGTCCATATAGTAATTGGACACCAATAGGACAGGGACTTAATTCAAACTTAATTGAAGTGGATTCTTTTAATTTTTCTCAGCAAAAGGGTTGAAATTAGCACATACTGTTATCACAAATCATGATATGGTCATGATGAACTTGCATCAGAAGCTCGTGCGTCCAATTCTATCCTCTTCCGCATAGTGTATTTCAGAGGAATCTGAAGTAGGATGGAGGAGTACTAAAATCGCAGAAAAAATTAGCGGATTATGCCAACACTACCAACGTTGAATTTATTGTTGACCGGAAGGTTTTATTCCACGGTTGATTAATTTACAGCCATGTGCAAATATTTAAGTTGAGAAAGTGCAAGTGACTGCCAAAGGAGTGTGCAGATTGGTTCTTTGGCAACATTATGACATGATCATATTACTTGCATAGATGATAGAACATGTTCCTGCAGAAAAAAAGCATTTTGTTAAAAGAGCATGCGCTGAACCGTGAACCTGTCCCTTTGAGCAATTTTGTTTGATCATTCGTATGACTAAACCCCCATTAGTATACAGTCTAAATCCATGATTTATGAGAAAGCAATTTGCTTTTGTTTTATTATAAAATGGGAACAACATGTGGTCTCTATCATCTATCAGACATCGATTTTTTAGCTTTGCTACTCTTTGCCCGTTAGAGTATCCACTTGCAATATAAGGATTTGATCCCCTTTCAGGTAAGAGGTAAGCGAAATGATTTTTAAAAAACATCTTCTCTCAATTCTATCATTCTCTAAAGTTTTATGCATTCGATTTCGCAAGTGATAATCCGATTCAGTTCGTGGGTTCGTTTTACCTTAGGCTAAATACCCTATATGAAGCAATTATTGTATGCAGTCTTCATCAAGACCTGCAAAGTTCACTTGTAAAACGGAAATAAATAATTCTGAGGACGTTACTACGGACTTTATTCTCTTTGTACACAGAGGCTTGATTGCATTATCATTGACGTCTTAACAAGTGACCTTTCTGCCAAGTATCTGAAATATCACTCGTTAAGTGACCGCTGGCTGGGAACGAAAAACCATGCATTCGCGAAGTCTCTTTATCGTTATTGCCTTATGGCTGATTTTAAGCTGTTTTCTGTTGGACCACGCTGAAGGCTTCGTATATCGCCCAGGAAAGAAAAAACACCGCCACAAAAGACGAGGCCGGAAATATAATCTCAAAGTTGAAAAAGCCGTGAGGGATTTCGCCTCTCTTCTGCGGGTATGTATTCAGACTAACTAATAGCATTTCTTCTTCTGGTAGTTTTGCTACTTACCAGGACTTACGCTTGACACCTATTTCCAGCACCACTGAATCAACATTTCGGCAGGTAAACTGAATTAATGTGTAATTTATATGTTTCAGTCTATACTTGTTTAAGTGAAAACATGAGAGTCGACTCTTTATTTAAGCGCTCCCAACGTTTATCATAAACTTTATCCGTCACAAGTATCCATGTAGTTTCCAAGCCTTCAAGAGGTTAGCTGTCAACGATCAGGCTTGTTTCAGTGTTAACGTTTCCTGTATTTTGTTATATATACACACACCCCGGGGCTTATTTCGGCTTGGTTCCTTTTACTAACTTGTAAGAATTACCTTCCAAATTTGGAAAATACTGTCTGATGTCTGATGCGCGGTTGTCAGTGACAGTCGGTTAGTTTATAGTTTCGCATTAACAGCTTTAAATACGCAAGAGAACGTTTGAGAGAACAGATCGAAGACTTTATTATAATGGCAGATGAGCTTTTAGGGAAGCTATTCACCTATTCTTTGCATAAAGCCACTCAATGTCAATACGAAGGAGGCTGCCTTTGGACTTCAAAAAGGAAAACCGGCTAAAAAAAAATTAACTAATTATGGTAAATCAACCCTCTAATATAAATGCTACCGCTTTAAATATGGCCATGGAATTATTACCCATGTTAACGCGCACAGATTTCGAATAGTGTTTTTAGATTCTGATCTTTCTTTCGATGGCGGACTACTCATAATCTATAATGGTAGCAGGACTGAGTGTCTGTTGTCAACGGAGTATAGCTATGATAGGCACTGCAAGCTCGGAGTGAAGGTCACTTACGTTAAACCATTACGTAATATCAGCTTAGCCGCAAACAAAAGTCTGTTATTAACAGTATCCCGGTAAAAGCCATACCATAATTTCACGGTGGTTTGTTTGTTTCATTGTGTTTTTCCTTAATCGTAATGCTAGTCCGCGAGCAAGCTCTCCGGGGCGCTCTGGCGGTGGGGCGGGAAAAGCAAGGAGAGCTTGCAACTACACGTCTCTGGAATAGGCCATTTCCTTTTTCTCCTGGGTCTCTGTATCAAAACGAAGTTAAGTGTTCAGCCCTTGATATGAAATCTCATGCAAATAAAACTCATTTTCACAAGAAAGGTTGTGCACTTGGGCTCATTTTGAAAGTAAGGGTTTTTAGAACTCGGAAGTGGCCTATTAGAAAAAGTCGATGTGAAATGCTGATTGACGGAGATAACATATTAAGTAATGACGTCATTACCCTTGACACGAGTTTTTCAATGTTTGTTTATATTCGCGCTCCTTTCCGCTTCGCGCTGATTGGCGGAAATCTGACTGTTCATTTGACGGGGTGCCACAGGGGAATTGGAGGTGAAACTCAGGGCGCGATCAATTCAACCAAAATTCCAACCGGTCCGACCGGGAAAAGTAGTCCACCTCAAAAGGTGGACCCGTTTTTTCGAAACTTTTCCGGTTGGACCGAACCGATCCACTGAGTTTTGGACCGAAATTTCCGGAAATTTTGGTTGAATGGATCGCGGCCTCAAATTCCAGAGAGGTAGTTGCAAGCTCCCCTTCCTTTTCCCGCCCTGCCGCCAGAGCTCCCCGGAGAGCTTGCTCGCAGGGTATCTTAATGTAATGCGATTTCTTTGTTCTCAGTGTTTCTAGTCTCTTTCGAGGTGCTAGTGAATTGATTTCGTTCACTCCACGTATAATTTGCGCGTAAACAAGAAAAGCATATTGCATGGGTTGATATCCTTCGTTCTTTAAGCCAAGGACATGAGTCTTAGCCTGCGTGGCAGGCGCAAAAAGGGGAGGGGGAGGGGGGAGGGGGGAGGGAGAAAGGGAAAAGGGAAGGGAGCGCCTGCTCTAAGAGCCTATGTTTTTGCATAACGCCTACCAATTTTCTAGTAATCCGATTACGCTTACTGTCAATCAAGTGTCGCTACACTAGCCATTGCAGAAAAGCATTACACTCACGGACTAAAGAAATTCGCTTAGTTATTCAGATCCAGAAGGCACTTTGGAGAAAATTGGAACCCTTATTCAGCCGTAATAAAAAAAGCTTTACGCTTCAAAAGAGGTCAAAGAAATTTCGCTTGCATCAGAGGGCAAATCCTGCCGACCAGAAAACAATAACTACAGTCAATCGATGAGTGAAACATGCGGCTAAAATAACATTTGCTCAGTATAATTGCAGAACCTTGATAAATTGGCTAAATCTTTCGCTGGGTAGCCCAACAATTCCATCTCCTGCAACTGGTCTTCGATAATACTTTTCAGTGGCGAAATGACGAGAATCGCCGCATTACCATTTAGCTCGTAGTTCTTCGCGCCTACAAACATTTGGTAAATTAAACTCTTGCCGTATCCGGTCCGCAAAACCGCCAGAACATCCCTGTCGGCTAAAAGAGCCCTTACTGCTGATTCTTGCTCTGGTTTTAAAACAGTTTCTCTACCACTAGATAAATGCACATCTCTCAAAGCACTCTCTACGACATCCACGTCTACCGCTGCCATCTCGACTGTTTGTTGATTTGTGAAACGCGCATTTCAATATGTTACTCATTACGGCTCAGCCAATCAGGAATTTGCGGACGCCAGCGTCCGCAGATATGAACAAAAGGGGGTTCTTAGAGCAGGCGTCCCCTCCCCCTCTCCCCAATCCCCCTCCCCTTTATCCCTTCCTCCCTATCCCCTACCCCCTACCCCTTTCGACGCCTGCTACGCAGGCTACATGAGTCTATTTACGCCTATTTTTAATCTCGAGAAACGAAATCATTCCAATAAGTACATCACAAAACTAAAAGTTGAAAATCGCACTTTGACTTCCTCTAATGAAATCTTAAATGAAGAGCACAGATACTATAAAAGACTCTACACTTCTCGTACAAACCCAAATGATCCTCGCTTTGGCGTGTTTTTCGACAGTTCAACCCTTCCAAAACTGTCTGCACATCAAGCTGACAGCTGCGACGGTCTTTTAACAAAAGAAGAATGTATGCCTCACTTAAAAGTTTTTCCAAAGGCAAGACTCCTGGTACGGATGGCTTAACTGCGGAATTTTATCTTTCCTTTTGGGAGTTATTAGGGCAAGAATTAGTTGACAGCTTTAATTATGCTTTTGAGAAGGGAGAAATGTTAATTTCTCAAAAGAAAGATATCATCACTCTAATTCCAAAGAAGGACAAAAACAGGACCCTTTTGGATAATTGGAGGCCTATCTCGCTTCTGAATACAGACTATAAAGTTGCCATTAAAGTCAATCGCAGCTAGAATTGCGAAAGTGCTACCCAGCCCAAAATTACTGACAGTGACCTGCAATGTGTGTGAATTTAAGAAAACCGTACGCGCATAGAGCAGCTGTATGTAGAATGCCAGCATGTCCACTCCTTTTGGAACCTTTTTCGCCTCTTGGTGAAACAATAATAACTCGCCCTTAGTATCCTTGACCTGTAACAATAAGATTTACGGATATCACGGCCGCCAAAAGCAAATCATACAAGAAAATATTACCGACAGTTATGATCAATGCAATAATTTTGGCGCAACTTGTTTTACAGTTCTGATGAGCTAGCGGTTATTAATGCATAAGAATTTCAAAAAATTAACGAGCACATTTAAGCAACAGAGAGGGAATTGTTGTAATTGCGTTTTAGTAACTTAACTTATTTTCGTATGGGCGCTTCCTTCTCAGGTTTACCTAAATCTGCCTTCATTTAATCGCAGCAAAGCTTACTCTAAATGTCAGAAGTTAAGTAGACTTGTAACTTGTTTTTGCAAGTTTCAAGTCGGTTAACGGAATGTATTTAATAGAAGCTCCGCCGGCTTTTAGGTTGGGATAAAAATTTACCCCCTAAATCTACACTAACCTTAAAAGTACTATAAACTCTTATGTATTAGTTAATTTCTTTATCTTAATTATTAATTAATCAATTTATCCATTCCTATATTAGGCTGCACTGAAGGCCCCAGCAAACAAGAAAGAAACAGAAACGACCTTGGCCGGTCAAGTTGAAGCGACCCTATCTCCTAACTGAGGGCTAGTCATTTTCATTTTGAGGCGATAACTAATGACAGTTTTAAGGTGTCGCTAGGGTAGATTGCAAATTCAGGTCTTCTGTGTCAGATTTCTGTACAAGTTCAGTATATTTCAGTACACAACACGTACATCTTTAGAGATAAGCCAAGTCATGTGATTGCTAGTCTTGTCTGCATTGTTAGTTTCATATCCCACTACTTATAACTCAGTTAATTGCGTTGTCAATTATAGATTTCAATTTTGGGAGTTAGCTTTTTGGAAAACTGTTAGCTACTTCAACTCCCTTCAGTTATATATCTTTTAGTTTCTTTTGTCTGTATGCTTGTCTTATGAAATGTAAATACTAGCTTATTGTTGTCATTAAGTGATTAACTTCTCATTAACAGGTTCAGTTTACCAGTGCAGAGAAACTTACTACAACAACACGTTAATATATAGATTTAGCCAGGGCTAAAAGCGAAGCTCTGGTTAGTAATACGTGTAAACAAAAAGAAATTAAATCGTGTAACTAAACGGGGACGACAGCAAAATTGGCTCAAGACTAATAGATCTAATTAGCAAAAAAAAAACAAATTGCAAGTGCAGCACACTCTACTTAGCAAAAAACAAATATGCACGTGCAGCACGCTTTTTTGTCTTTCCCTTGCTGTTGTTTTGCACGACTACAACGCTGTTTTGTACGACTAAAACGTCAAACCTCCTAGCTACACATTATTACTATGGACGAATTGTCGCATGTGCTTACCCAATATTTTGTTTCCTGTGCTCATGTTCGCTTTCATTTTTCACTGCCGCTCATTTTCACCTTGCTGGCCGCTAGCATTTCTCATTTTCTCACCCCGGCTTTGAATTTCCATGTTTTTCTTCCTACAAAATTCGTCTCCCTTGTTTTCAGTAACTCGCTTTAGCTCTTTCTCTGTTATCCTCGTTAGTGTAAACACAAAAAATAGCGCCGAAAAAGACACGACTTTGTTGTAGCCCGGGCGGCCATGTGATTTCCTTCCACATAAAACCTTGAGTTGCATTTAGGTTGCCATACCTGTTGATTGAGTTATTTTACATTGGTATGCCTGTGGTGCGGACGGACTGTCGGGCGGGCAGTCGATCGGTCGGTTTACGGTCACGTGATTACCAAATGTTATCGGATTGGTAGATTACCACATTTCCTTAGCTATGTGGCTCCGCCCACGCGTGGAGCTCCGCTATAAACTGTTGCCATAGCATATTTGAAATCGTGGGCAGCATTGTTTTCGTACAGCAACAGAAATATCCGTGTTCGCTTTTTTGTTAAGGCTTAAAAGCGTTAACGAAACTGACGAAAGACAAAACCATCCCCTCCACGTTGAAACTCGAGTTGAAAACTGCAAACGTTACGTCTTGTGGGCTCGTATTTTTCAGCCGCAGGAAAGTCTGTTCACACGAAACTTTCTTTACTTTGTATACTGAGAAATACTCACCAAAAAGCTATGTCGTAAATTTTCATCCTTTCTGGGGTAAACCTTTTACGGAGTTATTGTAGCATGACATACAATGTTGACGATAACGATGTATCTATACTGAATTTGGAGTGATTTTGGCGTGGGGGCCACACGTAGATTGAGCTAAAATACCTCTTATGCTGTTTGTTGATTCTTAAACTTTACTTCGCCTTAGTCGAAAACTAGTTAAGAGGGTGAAACAGGTTAAATACGCTTTCCTTTTAAAGTAAATATGACGAAACACAGATCTTGTATTCAATGAAACGTCGCTAGCTGGCTCATAACTTGCTTATGCTGCCGCTAGCAGACAAATCCAAAGTTCCTTTCCACACTGGCTGGTATTGTGTATTTTTTCGTATTTTTAACCCTGCTTGCTGGCCAAAAACCATCACACATGATTGCTGGCTGGGATCTTTATTTCCTGAAAGTCTTGGTAGCGAGCTGTGAAGAGTGGCTGTCTTTTTTCTAGGAAAGTTAAATATTAACATAGGTTGACGTTAAAGCACTCTGCAAGCATTTACGACATTGTAAAATCAATTTTCCGAAAAAAGGCCGTTGCGTACACCTGAAAGATAAGTTGTATAATTACGCCGAATTTATTTGTTTTTATGATGTTCCCCAAATAGTTGACTGCTAGCATTTCTTTGTGTCGTAATCAATGTCAACCAGACAGCACCGAGCTGAAACCGTGAAAAGCACCAATGAAATCGGGTGATGTTGTTTGTTAAACAATAGCTCAGGCCGTTAAATTCGCGGTCGGTAGCGTCTCTGCCTGTGTTAGTATTTTAAATTGGATTGACTAAATACGCAGGCTTTTAATGTTCAGTCTTTTTGTTAGACTGATTATAATTTTTAGCCGTAACAAACGCTCACCAAGCGAGATTCTTGTCTCACCGAAGGGATACCAGTCTTTTAATTACAACTGGTTTTCACGCTGTAGGATGATGACATGATTGTTTGAAAATTGACGCCTCCATTAAATTAGATGCAAAATAAGATCAGAGATTAATGAAATATGTATGTTGCGAGCTACTGGGTAGAAAAAGTCAGCGATCTCAGCTGTATAACCAAGATTGTTTTGGTTGCTAAGACGATACGGCTCGTTATGTGGGAGCGTGTTCAACAATAAAACACGGTTATAATTAACTTGTTAATAGTTGTGGCTAACACGTTGCCAAAAGTTTTCCATATTTGCAATGTACTTTCTCCACTTACAATTCTTTAGTTACTTCAGTCTTTTTTTTACCAGTGTTTGACATACAAATGACAAACATTTTGACATCATTGTCAGGGATTGTCATTTTCTTTTACTATTTGATACTGGACAAGTGAACTCCTTACGTTTTACGCAATGAACTTTTCATTATCTACAGAGCAGGTGGCTTGCTAATACTCACCAGTACCAGATCCCACCCTTTCCATTTTTAAACCCAGAGGACTGGGTTCGAATTTGCTCCAACCGGAACGACATTTGGCATGTCTCACCTTCCAATTTCAGAGCCAATTTTGAAACCCGCCCTCCTCCCCCAGGTTACACAATTTACTTAATTTCTCTCCCCTCTCCCATCTCTGACATTTTAAGCGCCACGCTCCCCGAGCCTCGCGAGGTTATTTGTAGTTTTAAGCTCCTCGAGTAGATGACTTGCAGCTAGGCCTAGACCTCAGCGAACAAGATATCAATATGGTTTCGAAATGTCCCCAAATAAAAGATTACTAAAAAAGTTTAAAAAGTGTATAATGCGAAAGACGGATACGATATCTTTAGCCTGCGTAGCAAGAGTTTCCGTGCGGTTTAGGTTCAAAGAACGAGGAACAAGAGTCAAAGACCGCGCGAAAATATGGCTCTTGTTTCATTTCTCGCGCGGCCAAAACCGAGAATCCCGTTCCTCGGTCTTTCTTTGCTCCGAAACCAAACGGAAACGCTTGCTACGCAGGCTACGATATCCTTAAATGAGCAATATTACGTAATCAAGAAAAAAGAAATGATCACACTGATGAGAAAATAATAGAACAAAAGAAGGTATACTTGGGCGAAATCAAATTACATTTATATAACAGGACTGCAGTCAAGAAAGGTTATTAAAAACTATTTAGTTTTTCAGTTTTTTTTTCCAAACTAATGAAGCTGGAAGCTATTAAAAGGCAAGCCTTACAAAATAAATTTAAATAATGATGAAAATTAAATTCTCTTGATATCTAGCTCTTACAGGTTAAAAGGCTTACTGGTTGGATATTGCCTGATTTTACGTGGGAACTTTGACTGTAAAGAAAGACTGGACCGCCTTAGACACATGCGCTCTTTGAACTATTTATATGTCGACTTGTGTAGTTTACCGTTGTAAATTTCGTAACCTTGACCGTGCTATACACTTATGCTTACTACATGTAAGAATAGTGTCATCGAGAATAAAGCCTCAGAGTCAACAGCGTTTGTTAAACCAAAATATTAAGACAGCTTCCCAGCTGTGCTTTGTCTATTTTGTAAACGGATGATAAGTTTTTATCTGCTGTTTTTCGGGGTCTTCAAGTCTTCCTTTTCAGTTGTAGAGCCAGACCAAGGTTATATTTCTAGTTGTGCTTTGAAGATTCGACTTAAGTAAGGAATCCTTTCCAATACTAGTCAAAACACTACCTTCAAAAACGCGGCGGGTACAGGGACCAAAATGGCACCCTCTTACCCAAATTTGCTTCTCGGTAAATTCGAACAGGACGCCCTCCTTAACTCGCCGAATCCTACCACACATATGGCTAAGATTTATAGACGATATTTTTACGATCTTGATTAATTAATTAATCATAATCAAATGATACATGCTTTTCGTCTTTAGCTACTCAACTTACTGTTGTTGCCGTTATTATATATTTCAAAATTTTAAGCTTACTGTTACTTCTGAAGATGTATGTTATGCGAAACCTTTAAGTCAGTGAATGAAATTCTAATTTAGCTATGCGCTTGTTTAGCCTCATGTTTGTCACCGCAGTGTGCGTTTTATTTCTAATCATAATTAATAATAATAATACTAGTAATAATATTAATAGTGATAATAATTTTAATAATAATGATCATAACGATAGTAATAATAATAATAACTGATTCACTTGATATGCAGCACTTAGAGGTTAACATACCAACTGGATGGATATTGCCTGGGGTCAATTTACTAAAACTTTCACAAGTGTAATTTACAAGTGTAGCCATTGCTTTAAAGCCTTTAAAACAACAGCTACACGTACTTGTAAGTTATACTTGTAAAAGTTTTACTGAACATAATTGAACCCTGAATTAATCTACGTAACAGCTAATAAAGCAAGTACTGGACTTTTCTAGACGCACTTTCAACTGTGTCGACCTGTATATTTACATTGTAAATTTCGTAACCTTGAACGTGCTTACCACAAGTTCTTTTTATAGATTAGCAATTTTAAGAATAATGTCGTTAAAATTTAAGTTTCTGAGTGAACAGCTTTTGTTAAACCAAAATATTGAAACAGCTACCCAGCTGTGCTTTGTCTATTAAACAGTTAAGTGTTGTAAACATGAGATAAGTTCCCATGTGCTGTATAAAGGGTCAAGTCTATTTGTCACTTATTTTTTCTACTTCGTACTCACTTGTAGAGCCACAAAAGGTTATAGGTCTAGTTTTGCTTTGAAGAATCGACATAATTAAGGAACAAGGTCTGGAAGGGAATTTCTTCCGTCTATAACGGCTTACATATAAAAGAAAGTTCTTCGGGACAGCTAAGCAGTTCTATTGTGTCAACGCACATACCACTCTCAACGCATGTGATTTAGACAACTTGTAAGAGAATAATAAACGAGTCGTAATCCAGAGATCTAGAGGCCCGGTTTTAAGCTCAGAATAACAAATACACCTGTGTTAACTGAGCAAAAGAGACAAATGGGGTATTTGAAATGATAGTTTTGGTAATCAATTATAGATTTAATATTCAATTAACATAATAATAATAGAGACTTTTTAAATAAAATATCGGGTGTAATTAGAAAAACTAATATGAAATGACTTACTTACAACCCCCCATAACGACGCATTATGCATAAAATCATAACAATAATAATGTCTCTTTTCTGATGGGCTATCAGCAGCCCTGATTTGAGCATCAGTAACAGACCCTGTAATGGACAGAGCGCGTCATGCCTGTAGTAATTGGACAGTTTGCTCCATCGATCGCGCTGTAAAAGGACAGCAGAGCACTTAATTGAAGTGGGTTCTCTTAATTTCCCCCAGCAAAAAACAAAACCGCCCTCAATAGTTCTTCTGCTTTAATAAAATAAGGGCTGAAATGATCACATATTATTATAACAAATTATGCTATGGTCAGGATTACGCCGCACTGGAAATCAACCCTTATACAAGCGATAAACAACACTGACTCCCGCGCAATTTTGTTTAATCGCTCTTATAATTAGACACTAGACTCGACTTATTCCTATTACCATGATTTATTAGAAAACAAGTTGCTTTTGTTTCAACATAATGGAAACAACATGAGGTCTCTGTCACCTCTTACATAAAGATGCCAAGCTGTGCTACTTTTTGCGTGTTAGTGTATCCACTTTCAGTTCAAGGGTGCCACCCCACTTCAAGCAAGAGGTAAGCCTGAAGCCAAATGATTTGTTTTAAAATTCATTTTCTCTAAGATTTATCATGCTCTAAATTTCAGTATGAATTCGATTTTACATGTGCCAAAAAATCATCAGATTCTTGGGTGCGTCTTACCTTAGGCGAAATACCCCAAGTGAAACACTGTTTTCACTGCTTCACTTGCAATCACCATTAAGATGGAGAGCATTTAGTGCAAAGTTCACTTGTAAAACGGCAAATAAATTATTCTGAAGAAGTCATGCTACTGATTTTATTCTTTTAGTACACAGAGCCTTGATTGCAGTATCAGTCACATCCTAATAAGAGACCTCTCTGCCAATGCATAGTGACGGCTGGCCAGGAACATATTATAACTGAAGTGATGCATTCCCAACTTCTTTTTACCTTCATTGCCTTATGGCTAATTTTAAGCTGTTTTCTGTTGGACCACGCTGAAGGCTTCCTATATCGCCCAGGAAGGAGAAAGCACCACCACAAAAAGAGAGGCCGGGGATATCTCGAACTTAAAAAAGCAATAGCCGATTTCGCCTCTCTACTGCGGGTATGTATTCAGACTGATTAATAGTATTCCTACTTCTGGTAGTTAGGCCACTTACGCTTGAAAGCCATCTCCAACACAACTGAATCAACATTTCGGCAGGTAAACTGAATTAATGTGAAATTTATCTGACGTTGAATCTGTTCCCGCCCAAGTGAAAACACGAGAGTCGCCCCTGAAAGCGCTCAAAAGTTTTAACATGAGGGAAAAAAGCTTTAGTCGTCACAAGTCTCCATGTAGTTTCCTAGCCTTCAAGAGGTTTTCTCTCAACAATCAGGCTTGTTTCAGTGCTAACCTCCCCTAAATGTTGTAACACCAAAACACTAAATTAAACTTGACTTTTTTTTACTTGTAAGAGGTACGTTCCTAATTTTAAAAGGACTCTGAGTACTGTGAGATACGCGGTTGTGACAGTCTGTTAGTTTATAGTTTCGCATTAACTGCTTAAGATACCACAGAAAACGTTTAAAACAGATCGGAGACTACTTGATTGACTAAGGTTGATGGGATAACAGCTTTAAGCGAAACTGTATTCACCTAGTCTTCGCGGTATAAAGCCATACAATACGAAGGAGGCTGCCTTTGGACTTCAAAAAGGAAAACCGGCTAAAAATAAATATTGTAACTAATTATGGTAAATCAACCCTCGAATATAAAAGCCATCGCTTTAAATATGGCCTCGGAATTGTTACCTATGTTAACGCGCACAGATTTCGAATAGAATTTTTAGATTCTGATCTTTCTTTCAATTGCAGACTACTCATAATTTATAATCGTAGTAGGACTGAGTGTCTCTTGTCATTCTAGCTTAGCATAGGCCCCGTGGGGGCGGGGGGGGGGGGTTACTACCTAAAATGGCCTATACGGAGAGGCTCCCCCGAAAGGGGGACCTTTTTCAGGCTTCAGGTATATGAAAGGGTTAGGGATTTCACTATTTGAAGTATATGAAAGTAGGGAAATATGTCATTTGGATCTGTGAAAGGCCCCAAAGGGCCGAACAAATGATTTTTATGGCTTTATAAAGTCGGGAAAACGTTCTATAATTGTGCTTGATTCCTATTTAAATGACAATGAATTTACAGCAGTTAAAAGGGATGCAAAGTTCTAAACGAGGTATATGAAAGGGGTACCGTTTGTCAATGGAAAGGTATACGGATGGGGCACCTTTTTCGTGAAAAATGGTGTATAAAAGGGTAATGAGTTGGACCTCGGGACGGAGCCTCCCTGTATAAAAATTTGTTGAGTACCCTCCTCGGGTCATAGGCACTGCAAGCTCAGTGTGTAGGGCACTTACACGTGGTATCCCGTCACGTAATATCAGCTAACCTGCGAAAAAAAAGTCTGCTATAGAGACTCAACTGGACAAAGTTCTCAAGAAAAAAAGCCGAATCATAATTTCATGTTGGTTTGTTTGCTTCATTGTGTTTTTCCCTAATCTTAATACAATTTAATCGATTTCTTTGTTCCAAGTGTTTCTAGTCTCTCTTGAGGTGCCCGTGGATTGATTAAAAGAAACCGTGGGAGTTCGGACTATAATTGCAGCCAGATTATTAAAATTTACCCCTGAATCTACATGAACCTTAAAACTAGTTATGACTGTTATTTATTTCTTTATCTTTATTATTAATTAATTTATCCATTCGTTTATTAGGCTGCACTGAAGGCCCAAGCAAAAAAGAAAGAAACAGAAACGACCTTGGGCTCCAAGCCGGTCAAGTTGAAGCAACCCTATCTCCTAACTGAGGGCTAGTCATTTTCATTTTGATGCGATAACTAATGAAAGTTTAAGGCGTCAAGATTTGTTTAAGTTCCTTTACTAGGGTAAATTGCAAATTCAGGTCTTATGTGATTTCTGTGCAAGTTCATTATATTTCAGTACACAACACCTCTTTAGAGATAAGCCAAGTCATGTGATTGCTAGTCTTGTCGGCATTGCTAGTTTCATACCCCACTACTTATAACTTAGTTAATTGCGTTGTAAAATAAAACTATAGACTTCAATCTTGGGAGTGGGCTTTTTGGAAAACTGTTAGTTACTTCAACTCCCTTCAGTTATACATCTTTTAGTTTCTGTTGTCTGTCGCGGCTTGTCCTTTGAATTGTCTCATTAACTTCAGTTTCTTCCATTGAAAGTGAAAAAAGAGTAACCTGACTTGACTTGACTCGCAGTTTTTAAACATTAACGGATATATTTGTAAAAGCTCTGTTTGAAACTTTGGTCACGTGAACGAAACACATAAAGACTCGGTTATTTGAACAAAGTTCAACTTAGGCCGCGGTTTAAGAAATCATTGGACCTCCAGATCTCTTCTTAGTGGGTTATTTTAAGAGAGAATAAGTGCTGTCTAGTCTACGCTACATGTTTTCATGAAAATGTTCACGATAAACAGTGCTTGGATGAATGCGTTGTGCAAAATGAAAATGGCTTAGAACGCGAATTTTGTAAACACTGGCTAAACTCCATTTAAATATTAACCGGCCCCCCAAAATTAACGTATTAGCTAAATGATTATAAAAAATAGAAAGGGCGCGTTTCAGTCAACAATGGCACCGATTTTCCGACCGATGCCATGCATTGGTGAGATTTTGTGGCTGCGTTTTTAATCCTTGATTATAAAATTGGAAGGTTTTGTCTGGAGGTGACCAGGCCTTACTAACCCAGCTTAAGTCTTGATTAGTTATCTCTTAAGAAAAAAGCGGGCTCTCTGTTAATGAGATAAGATGAGTAGGAGGAGACTTAAAACGTTACTCGTAACAAGGAAGTGGAAGCTTGTAATACTTCAAGGGGAGGAACGCCGGGATGGACAAATTCTATGAAGAAGATTGAAACGGATTGCAATTGTGCTTGTTGTAAACTCATGTTCGCCTAACACGTTTTTCAAAGTTTTTTCTTGCTTGTATCGTTTAGATACTAGGGGTATAGAATGGTTCCTCGAAAAACGTGGGTCTCGAGAAATTTTGGCCTGATCTCGAAATCTTATGCATGGTGAGTCTCGAAGTCGCGTTTTGCTGTGATTTTGCGTATCGGAGTCTTGAGTTTTTTTGTCGTCTCAGCCTCGAATTTTGAAACATGGGTCTCGCAGTCTCGCAAAGTCTCGAATTTACCATTCTATACCGCTACACTGTATATATAAATATATCGCTTAGGAGAATTTTTTTTGTGACATAAAGCCGAGCTGTGACCTTGCCATTTACAATTAATTTCTCAACTTCCATTGCGAATAAGGACACGCAATTGGCATTACTAACAAAGCGAAACAACCGCATGTAGCAGGGCTCCTTTAATTAAACAGTACATTGAAATGACCTACCTACTACAACCCCTCTTGGCCATGCATTATGTGTTTAATCAAAACTATAAAAAAATTGGAAAAGTGGTTGGTTATTGTCAGCCCAAATTTCCGCAATAATTGCTAGGACAGTGTGATATAAGTAGCTGGTATGCGGCCTTGCGTGCGCTGTAATGGGAGAATAGTAATTAAAATAGGTCTGTTGCATTTTCACAACTAAGAGCAAAAAAGCTCGGGATTTCCGTTGTGTTTTAATGAAACAAAAGTTGAAAATTTCAAAGATTGTTGTCACGAATTAGTGATACTTAAGATTCGACTCGATCAACAGAGAGGAGAAGTGATTACTTCACGTTGCCAGCAAAATTTCCGGATGACAACAAACCGAAAACGTCACTTAAAAGTGAATTCGTACAACCTCATCGATGGTATTAACTTTCATTAAATTTGTCAAACGTTTGCGAAATTGTCTGGGGTTCAATCCTGAACGACCGTATCTAAGAAGGGAAAAAAAAAAGAAAATTTGTTCACCCGCTCCATTCCTGACGCAGAATGTGCAATGACGGCTCAGAAATGTTCAAAGAGGCGTGATGCACGTGCAGAGTTGTTGTTTTGCTAAAGTGAACCTATTGCTGTTTTTCTTTCGCGTTGCCGTCGCCGTCGTCTTGCTTAAGCTCCTTCTTGTTGTGATCCAGAAATTTTGCTACCATGGTAACGTGACGTCACACTTCTCCTCTTTATTGTGTCGTATTGATATGCGTCCAATTTTATTTTTAACATCACTCGTAATAATTGGACTCCCCTCTGTCTCTATTGCCATTTTGGTTAGATAACGGCTTGATTTTGGTTATTATAATGCGAACAACATGCGGTCTCCGTCACATCTCAGTCGTGGATGTTTAGCTACGGTACTGCGTTCTAGGAAGATAAGGGTGCGACCGCTTTTTACTTGGTAAGCGAATGAATTAATACTTTTCTTCCTCATACTCTAAAATCGTATGCATTTCATTTTCAATCAATAGGCCTTCGTCCGTCTTTTCGTAGTTTCAATATCCCAACTAAAAAGCTATTAGTTATTGCAATCACCACTGACATAATTTTGTAACTCTCAGTGAATTGACTGAAACCACCTTGATCAAGAGCATTTTTAATTGCACCATATTTGAGTGTCAATGCATTTAGCACGAAAGTAATAAGTAGAAACACTATTCTTACGCCTTCTGGAGAGGCGACCGCCATTTTACGCGGTCATCTGAGCCAATGTTAAATGTTTGCAGGGCAAAGGCGGTACCTTCATTTCTCAGTTATTTTGAGACCCTGAGTACTGTTCCGGCCCCGGGAATCGAGCCTGTGACCTCCCGCTCTGCAGTTAAAGCGCACTACCCGACTGAGGTAATCCTGCCTCCTGAGGAAATGCTGCTGACTTTATCTCTTTGCAGTTCAGTCATTGTGCACAGAGCTTTCTTGCTCTATCAGGTACATCCCAACAGGAGAACGTTCTGCCAAAACCTATCAATCATAGCTACTCCTCAGGCCAGGAAAATAAAACGATGAATTCCCAACGTATCGTTATCTTCATTGCCCTATGGCTGATTTTAAGCTGTTTTCTGCTGGACCACGCTGAAGGTTTTCTACATCCTAGACCAAGAAAAAGATTCCGCTACAGAAAACGAGGCCGGGGAAAGTACTTAATCAAACAGGCAACGGCCGATTTTGCCTTTCTTTTGGAGGTTTGTATTTGACTGAGCGGACGTCCTTAACTTTGAAAGTCACGCCTTTACGCACTTTACGTTAATCACATTTCGACATTTCGACAGGTGACTGAATTGAGGTGTAACTAACTCGAGTTCATAGACAACTGTAATCGTAATTACGAGAAAACATTAGGATCGACTACTCAAAAGTTTCATCATTATGCCCTCGACAATCAGGTTTATCAGGTAAATAAAAAAGAGGCAAGATAAAAAGTGCTGAGCTTAAACGAGAAGTTGAGAAAGTTTCAACGTTTACGCTTCTTTCATGCATTGCCTCTATTCTATTTGCAAACGTAAACTTTACGCACGTAAATGTTACGCCACACTGGAAATCAACCCTTATACAAGCGATAAACAACACGGACTCCCGCGCAATTTTGTTTAATCGCTCTTATGATTAGACATTAGACTCGACTTATTCCTATTACCATGATTTATTAGAAAACAAGCTGCTTTTGCTTCAACATAATGGAAACAACATGAGGTCTCTGTCACCTCTTACATAAAGATGCCAAGCTGTGCCACTTTTTGCGTGTTAGTGTATCCACTTTCAGTTCAAGGGTGCCACCCCACTTCAGTCAAGAGGTAAGCCTGAAGCCAAATGATTTGTTTTAAAATACATTTTCTCTAAGATTTATCATGCTCTAAATTTCAGTGTGGATTCGATTTTACATGTGAATGATCAGATTCTTGGGTGCGTCTTACCGAGTTAGGCTAAATACACCAAGTGAAACAATAATTGCAATCACCATTAAGATGGAGAGCATTTAGTGCAAAGTTCACTTGTAAAACGGCAAATAAATTATTCTGAAGAAGTCAGGCTACTGATTTTATTCTTTTAGTACACAGAGCCTTGATTGCAGTATCAGTCACATCCTAGTAAGAGACCTCTCTGCCAATGCATAGTGACGGCTGGCCAGGAACATATTATAACTGAAGCGATGCATTCCCAACGTCTTTTTACCTTCATTGCCTTATGGCTAATTTTGAGCTGTTTTCTGTTGGACCACCCTGAAGGCTTCCTATATCGCCCAGGAAGGAGAAAGCACCACCACAAAAAGAGAGGCCGGGGATATCTCGAACTTAAAAAAGCAATAGCCGATTTCGCCTCTTTACTGCTGGTATGTATTCAGACTGATTAATAGTATTCCTACTTCTGGTAGTTAGGCCACTTACGCTTGAAAGCCATCTCCAACACGACTGAATCAACATTTCGGCAGGTAAAATGAATTAATGTGAAATTTATCTGACGTTGAATCTGTTCCCGCCCAAGTGAAAACGGAGAGTCGCCCCTGAAAGCGCTCAAAAGTTTTAACATGAAGGAAAAAAACGTTAGCCGTCACAAGTCTCCATGTAGTTTCCTAGCCTTCAGGAGGTTTGCTCTCAACAATCAGGCTTGTTTCAGTGCTAACCTCCCCTAAATGTTGTTACACAAAAACACTAAATTAAACTTGACTTTTTTTACTTGTAAGAGTTACGTTCCTAATTTTAAAAGGACTCTGAGTACTGTGAGATACGCGTTTGTGACAGTCTGTTAGTTTATAGTTTCGCATTAACTGTTTAAGATACCACAGAAAACGTTTAAAACAGATCAGAGACTACTTGATTGACTAAGGTTGATGGGATAATAGCTTTAAGCGAAACTGTATTCACCTTGTCTTCGCGGCATAAAGCCATACAATACGAAGGAAGCTGCCTTTGGACTTCAAAAAGGAAAACCGGCTAAAAATAAATATTGTAACTAATTATGGTAAATCTACCTTCGAATATAAAAGCCATCGCTTTAAATATGGCCTCGGAATTGTTACCTATGTCAACGCGAACAGATTTCGAATAGAATTTTTAGTTCTGATCTTTCTTTCAATTGCAGACTACTCATAATTTATAATCGTAGTAGGACTGAGTTTCTCTTGTCATTCTAGTTTAGCATAGGCCCCGTGGGGGCGGGGGGGGGGGGTTACTACCTAAAATGGCCTATACGGAGAGGCTGCCCCGAAAGGGGGACCTTTTTCAGGCTTCAGGTATATGAAAGGGTTAGAGATTTCACTATTTGAAGTATATGAAAGTAGGGAAATATGTCATTTGGATCTGTGAAAGACCCAAAGGGCCGAACAGATGATTTTTGTGGCTTTATAAAGTCGGGAAAACGTTCTATAATTGTGCTTGATTCCTATTTAAATGACAATGAATTTACAGTAGTAAGTAGTACAGTAGTAGGGATGCAAAGTTCTAAACGAGGTATATGAAAGGAGTACCGTTTGTCAATGGAAAGGTATACGGATGGGGCACCTTTTTCGTGAAAAATGGTGTATAAAAGGGTAATGAGTTGGACCTCGGGACGGAGCCTCCCTGTATAAAAATTTGTTGAGTACCCTCCTCGGGTCATAGGCACTGCAAGCTCAGTGTGTAGGGCACTTACACGTGGTATCCCGTTACGTAATATCAGCTAACTGCGAAAAAAAAAGTCTGCTATAGAGATTCAACTGGACAAAGTTCTCAAGAAAAAAGCCAAATCATAATTTCATGGTGGTTTGTTTGCTTCATTGTGTTTTTCCCTAATCTTAATACAATTTAATCGATTTCTTTGTTCCAAGTGTTTCTAGTCTCTCTTGAGGTGCCCGTGGATTGATTAAAAGAAACCGTGGGAGTTCGGACTATAATTGCAGCCAGATTATTAAAATTTACCCCTGAATCTACATGAACCTTAAAACTTCTTATGACTCTTATTTACTTCTTTATCTTTATTATTAATTAATTTATCCATTCGTTTATTAGGCTGCACTGAAGGCCCAAGCAAAAAAGAAAGAAACAGAAACGTCCTTGGACTCCAAGCCGGTCAAGTTGCAAGCGACCGTATCTCCTAACTGAGGGCTAGTCATTTTCATTTTGAGGCCATAGCTAATGAAAGTTTAAGGCGTCAAGATTTTGTTTAAGTTCCTTTACTAGGGTAGATTGCGAATTTAGGTCTTCTGTGATTTCTGTGCAAGTTCAGTAAATTTCAGTACACAACACCTCAGTCTCTAGAGATAAGCCAAGTCATGTGATTACTAGTCTTGTCTGTATTGCTAGTTTCATACCCCAATCTTCTAATCTTGGAAGTTGGCTTTTTGGAAAACTGTTAGCTACTTCAACTCCCTTCAGTTATACATCTTTTAGTTTCTGTTGTCTGTATGGTTGTCTTATGTAATGTCTCATTAACTTCAGTTTCTTCCATTGAAAGTGAAAAAAGAATAACCTGACTTGACTTGACTCGAAGTTTTTAAACAGAAACGGATTTATTTGTACAAGCTCTGTTTGAAACTTTGGGTCGGTTATTTGAACGAAGTTCAACTTAGGCCGCGGTTTCAGAAATCATTGGACCTCCAGATCTCTTCTTAAGTGGGTTATTTTAAGAGGATAAGTGCTGTTGTGTCTAGTCTACGCTACATGATTTCATGGAAATGTCCGCGATAAACGGTGCTTAAATAAATGCGTTGTGCAAAACGAAAATGGCTTAGAACGCGATTTTGGTAAACACTGGATAAACTCCATTTGAATAACCGGCCCCAAAAAATCAACGTATTAGCTAAATAATTATAAAAAGTAGAAAGGGTGCGTTTCAGTCAGCAGTAACACCAATTTTCCGACCGATGCCATGCAATGGTGAGATTTTGTGCGTTTTTAAACCTTGACTTATAAAATTGGAAGGTTTTGTCTGAAGGTGACCAGGGATGACTAACCCAGCTTAAGTTTCGATTATCTATCTCTTAAGAAAGAAGCGGGCGCTGTGTTAAAGAGATAAGAAGAGTACGAAGAGACTTAAAACATTACTCGTAACAAGGAGGTGGAAGCTTGTAATACTCAAAGGGAGGAACGCTGGGATGGACAAATTCTGTGAAGAAGATTGAAAAGGGTTGCAATTGACTTAATGTGCTTTTTGTAAACTCATGTCAGCCTAACACGTTTTTCAAAGTTTTTTCTTGCTTATATCGTTTGAGATACTAGGGCTATAGAACGGTTCCTCGAAAAACGTGGGTCTCGAAAAATTTTGGCTCGATTTCCCCCGCCCCACTCGTTGGGGTTGAACGGCAGTAGTCTCACCTATGCGAGCTGGTCAACAATAAAACACGGTTATAGTTAATTTGCTTAAGAATATTGAGTTAGTTGTGACTAACACATCGCCAAAATTTTTCCGTATTTGCGTTGTATTTTACCCACTTACAGTTCGTTAGTTACTTCAGTCTATTTTACAAACAAATAGTAAATATTTTCACACATTGTCAGGGATAGTCATTGTTATTTTACTATTTGATTCTGGGCAAGTGAACTCTTCACGTTTTACGCATTTAACGTTTCATTAACCGACAGAGCAGATGGCTTGCTAATGCTCACTAGTACCAGACCCCGATCCTGCCTTTATCGAAGTCAGGGGACTGTGTTTGAATTTGATCCAACCGGAACGACATTTCAGAGCCAATGTTAAAACCCGTCCCCTCCCCTTAGTTGCACTAATTACATCATTTCTCTCTCCTCTCTCATCTCTGACATTTTAAGGGCCACGCTCTGCGAGCCCCACGAGGTTCTGCGATACATGTATTTAGATTTTTAAGCATCTTGAGCAGATGACTTGCTAGGCCTAGAGGGGGGGGGGGGGGGGGTGGGTCGACTCAACGAAATTCACAAATTTAGTGACTTTCACTGCAATTTATCAGGACACGACTTCCTGCCTCAGTTGTTTGTTTACGTTGATTTTTCTTCCCAGGACAACCACTTTCTAACTACTTAAAGATATCCTAGGCAATTCTACTAAAATTTTATGCTAGTACTCAGGATATCGAATGTCATGAAAGGAAAAAACGTTGAATGTTCCAAAATCGGTAAGTTTTCATTGTTTACAACTTTCTCAAACTGATAACAAAGTTAGAAGCCATAAAAAGGCAAGCCTTACATAATGATTTTGAATAATATCAAAAATTTAATTCACTGATATCTAGCTCTTACAGGTGAATATACCCACTAGATGGATATTGCCTGCTTCCACTGTAAAGTAAACCGCACTGGAGTGTTCTAGAAGCCCTTTGTCGACCTGTGTATATTGCATAATTGTAAATTTCGCAACCTTGACTGCGCTATCCATAGATTTTTAATATATTATCGCTATTGCATAATGTTTAGAACAGTTTCTGAGTCAACATTCCTTCTTAAAACAAAAAATTATAGGAGGTATCCAGCTGTGCTTTGTATGTTATACAATTAAGTGTTGAAAACACCTGCTGTATATAGGGTGTTAAAGTCTGTTTGTCACTTATTTTCTTTTCTACTTCGTACTCAATCTTAGAGCCAGGCAAAGATTATAGTTCTAGTTTTGCTTTGAAGAATTGACTTAATTAAGGGGCAAGGTCTGTCTAGATCGGAGTTCCTTCCGTCAACCACACCCTCTATATAAAAGAAAATTCGTCGGAACAACTTAGCTGTTCTGTTAAGTTAAAGCAAATACTACTCGCTACGGTTGTTAACTTTAGGTAACTTGTAACTAAAGATCTAGAGCCCCCGTTAATTTACAGAAAAACAAATACTCCTGTATTAATTGAGCAAAAGAAGCAAACAGAGCATTAAGAAAGGCAGTTTCGATAATCAACAATGAATTAAATGGTTCATAACAATAGAGAATCACGTGAAATGATTTTCCTGCCATCCTTCATAGACATTTATTAAGTATAGGTAATAGCATGATTTGTAGTGATATATGGCATAAATACCACGAGTGATACTTCGCAATTGTTATAAGTAATTTCACGAGCCGTTAGGCGAGTGAAATTTGAGACAATTTAGAAATAACACGGGTGGTATGTATGCCAAATATCAGGTACAAATCATGCTATTATTTGTTTATACTACTACCCGCAAAGGTTTTGTAATTTTGACGTGTAGGTATTTCAAATCAAGCTGAAATACCACCGCTCTAAGGGACGGACCATTAGAAAACTTATGGGGGGGGCGGGCGAAGAACAAAAAAAAAAATTCGCGCAGCGGAAAATTAAATGAAAAAAAATTCTTGCACGCCAATTAACCCTAAAAAATATTCATGCTACGGCCTAAAAAAAATTCATACAAGGAATTTGACAACGAAAAAAAATTCCCCTCCCCCCCCCATAACTTTTCTAATGGTCGGTCCCTAAGGCAATCAACTTGCCGAAATTTCTTGTTTAGTAGTATAATACCTCGTATCCAGCTGTGCTTTGTACGTTATACAGTTAAATATAATTAAGTGTTGAAAACATCTGCTGTGTATAAGGTTTTAAAGTCTGTTTGTCACTTATTTTCTTTTGTAATTCGTACTTAATCTTAGAGCCAGGCAAATATTATAGTTCTAGTTTTGCTTTGAACAATTGACTTAATTAAGGGGCAAGGTCTGTCTAAATCGGGGTTCCTTCGGTCAACCACACCCATAAAAAAAAAAAACGTTCATGGGAACAGCTTACCTGTTCTCTTAAGTTAAAGCAAATACTACTGAAAACGCTTGTTAACTTTAGGGAACTTGTAACTAAAGATCTAGAGCCCCCTTTAATGCACAGAATAACAAATAATCCTGTATTAATTGAGCAAAAGAAGCAAACAGAGCATTAAAAAAGGCAGTTTGGATAATCAACAATGAATTAAATGGTTCATAACAATAGAGAATCACGCGAAATGATTTACCTACCACCCCCCATAGACATTTAGTAAGTATAGGTAATAGCATGATTTGTAGTGATATATGGCATAAATACCACGAGTGATATTTCGAAATCGTGATACGTACTTTCTAGAGTCGTTAGCCGAATGAAATTTTAGACAATTTTGAAATACCACGAGTTGTATTTATGCCAAATATAACGTACAAATCAAGCCATTGTTTGTTTATACTACTACCCGCAAAGGTTTTGTAATTTTGATATGTAGGTATTTCAAATCAAGCTGAAATACGACCGCTCTAAGGCGATCAACTTGCAGAAATTTCTCATGCAGTAGTATAATATCTCAAATTCTGATTGTCTATCAGCAGCCCCGAGTGTCTGATATGGACAGAGCACGTGATGTCCATATATACAGTAATTGGACAGTGCTCACCAATAGGACAAAGAATTAATTCAAACTCAGTTGAAGTGGGTTCTCTTAATTTTCCCAGCAAAAGGGCTGAAATTATAACATTCTGTTATCACAAATTATGATATGGTCAGCATGAATTTGCATCAGAACGTCGTTCGTCTAATTCTATCCTCTTCTGCATGGACATGATTTTAAAAAGGGACGGGTTCACTGTTAAGCGCGTGCTCATTAATTAAATTACTTTTTTAAAATTATTATCAATTCTATTGGTTAATAATCCCACTCACATGTGTCTCAGTGATCTCAGAGTGTATTTCAAAGTAGAAGTGTATTTCAGAGGAACCTGAAGTAGGATGGAGGAGTACTAAAATGTCAGAAAAAATTAGTGGATTATGCCAACACTACCAACGTTGAATTTAGTATTGTTAACCTGAATGTTTTATTCCATGGTTGATTAATTTATTGCTATGTGCAAATATTTAAGTTGATCAAGTGCAAGTGACTGCCAGGAAAGTGTGCAGATTGGTTCTTTGAAAACATTATGAAATGATGATATTGCTTGCATAGACGATACAGCATGTCCCGGCAGAAAAACAGCATTTTGATAAATGAGCATGCGCTGAGCCGTGAACCTGTCCCTTTAAGCAATTTTGTTTAATCATTCGTATGACTGAAGCCCCATCAGTATACAGTCTATTTCCATGATTTATTAGAAAGCAATTTGCTTTTGTTTTATTATAAAATGGGAACAACGTGTGGTCTCTGTCATCTATCAGACGGATTTTTAGCGGTGCTACTTTTTGCCCGTTGGTGTATCCACTTGCAATATAAGGGCTCGATCACCTTTTAGGTAAGAGGTAAGCGAAATGATTTTTAAAATACATCTTCTCTCAATTTTATCATTCTCTAAAGTTTTATGCATTCGATTTGGCATGTGATAATCCGGGTGCGTCTTACAGTAGGCTAAATACCCTAAGTGAAGCAATTATTGTATGCAGTCTTCATTAAGACCTGCAAAGTTCACTTGTAAGACGGCAAATAAATAATTCTTGAAGACGTTACCACGGAATTTATACTCTTTGTACACAGAGGATTGATTGCATTATCATTGACGTACCAACAAGTCACCTTTCAGCCAAGTATCTGAAATATCACTCGTAGTGACCGCTGGCTGGGAACGAAAAACCATGCATTCGCGAAGTCTCTTTATCGTTATTGCCTTATGGCTGATTTTAAGCTGTTTTCTGTTGGACCACGCTGAAGGGTTCGTATATCGCCCAGGAAAGAAAAAACACCACCACCAAAGACGAGGTCGGAAATATAATCTCAAAGTTGAAAAAGCCGTGAGGGATTTTGCCTCTCTTCTGCGGGTATGTATTCAGACTAACTAATTGCATTTCTTCTTCTGGTAGTTTTGCTACTTACCAGGACTTACGCTTGACACCTATTTCCAGCACCACTGAATCAACATTTCGGCAGGTAAACTGAATTAATGTGTAATTTATATGTTTCCGCCTATACTTATATAAGTGAAAACATGAGAGTTGCCTCTTGAAGCGCTCTAAACTTTTATCATTAAAAATAAAACTTTATCCGTCACAACTATCCATGTAGTTTCCAAGCCTTCAAGAGGTCAGCTGTCAACAATCAGGCTTGTTTCAGTGTTAACGTTTCCTGTACTTTGTTATACACACACACTCACACACACAGTTATTTAAGCTTGGCTCCTTTTACTAAGTTGTAAGAAGCACTTTCCAAATTTGCAAAATACAGTCAGATGCGCGGTGGTCAGTGACAGTCTGTTAGTTTATAGTTTCGCATTAACAGCTTCTAATACCCAAGAGAACGTTTGGGAGAACAGATCGGAGACTTTATCATAATGGGAGAAGAGCTTTAAGGGAAACTATTCACCTATTCTTTGCATAAAGCCATTTAATACGACGGAGGCTGCCTTTGGACTTCAAAAAGGAAAACCGGCTAATAAAAATTAACTAATTACGGTAAATCAACCCTCGAATATAAATGCGACCGCTTTAAATATGGCCATGGAATTATTACTTATGTCAACGCGCACAGATTTCGAATAGTGTTTTTAGATTCTGATCTTTCTTTCGATGGCGGACTACTCATAATTTATAATGGTAGTAGGACTGAGTGTCTGTTGTCATTCTATAGCTATCATAGACACTGCAAACTCACTGTGTAGGCCAGTTACGCGTGATAACCGATTACGTAATATCAGCTTAGCTGCAAACAAGTCTGTATCCCGGTAAAAGCCGTAACATAATTTCATGGTGGTTTGATTGCTTCAATGTGTTTTTCCCTAATCGTAATACTATCCTGCGAGCAAGCTCTCCAGGGCGCTCTGGCGGCGGGGCAGGAAAAGGAAGGAGAGCTTGCAACTACACGTCTCTGGAATAGGCCATTTCCTTGTTTCCCCGGGCCTCTGTATCAAAGTGCTCAGCCTTTGATATGAAATAGGCAACCTCTCCTTCCTTTTCCCGCCCCGCCGCCAGGGCTCCCCGGAGAGCTTGCTCGCAGGCTATCTTAATGTAATTTAAGGGATTTCTTTGTTCTCAGCGTTTCTAGTCTCTCTCGAGGTGCTAGTGGATTAATTAAAAAAACCGTGGGAGTTCGGACTATAATTAACAGACTGATCATGGGAAATGATTAATCATAACTCAAGTGTTATTGTTCCATGATTAAAATCACATTGGCTCGTCCTGTCCAATTTCTAGGGTGTTTCTTGATGTTGCAGAGGAAACCGGTCGTTTCGATACAAAGTCGTTTCGGCAAGAGCTAAAGCTGTGAAATTGCACACAAATTTCGTTCACTCCACGTATAATTTGCGCGTAAACAAGAAAAGCATATTGCATGGGTTAATATCCTTCGTTCTTTAAGCCAAGGACATGAAACTATTGGCGCCTATTTTCAATCTCCAGAAACAAAATCATTTTAATAAGTACATCACAAAACTAAGAGTTGAAAATCGCACTTTGACTGGCCTCTAATGAAATCATAAATGAAGAGCACAGATACTACTATAAAAGGCTCTACACTTCTTGTACAAACCCAAATGATCCTCGTTTTGGCGTGTTTTTCGACAGTTCGACCCTTCCAGAACTGTCTCCACATCAAGCTGACAGCTGCGACGGTCTTTTAACAAAAGAAGGATGTTATGCCTCACTTAAAAGTTTTTGCAAAGGCAAGTCTACGGGTGCGGATGGCTTAACTGTGGAATTTTATCTTTCCTTTCGGGAGTTATTAGGGCAAGAATTAGTTGACAGCTTTAATTATGCTTTTGAGAAGGGAGAAATGTTAATTTCTCCAAAGAGAGGAATCATCACTCTAATTCCAAAGAAAGACAAAAACAGGACTCTTTTGGATAATTGGAGGCCTATCTCGCTTCTGAACACAGACTATAGCCAATCGCAGCTAGAATTGCAAAAGTGCTACCCAGCCCCAAATTACTGACAGTGACTACTGCCATGTGTGTGAATTGAAGAAGACCTTAGAGCATCTGTATGAAGAATGCCAGCATGTCCACTCCTTCTGGAACCTTTTTGCCTCTTGGTGAAACGATAATAACTCACGCTCAGTGTCCTTGACCAATAACGATAAGATTTACGGATATCATGGCCGCCAAAAGCAAATCATACTAGAGAATATTACAGACAGTTATGATCAATGCGGTAATTTTGACGCAACTTGTTTTTCAGTTCTGATGAGCTAGCGGTTAATAATGCATAAGAATTTCAAAAAATTAACGAGCACATTTTTCGTAACAGAGAGAGAATTGTTGTGATTGTGTTTTAGTAACTTAATTAACTTGTTTTCGTATGGGCGCTTCCCTCTCAGGTTTGCCGAAACCTGTCTTCATTTAATCAGTAAAGCTTACTCTAAGAAGAGTAGTCAGAAGTTGAGTAGACTTGTAACTTGTTTTTGCAAGTTTCAAGTCGGTTAACGGAATGTATTTAATAGAAGCTCCGCTTTTAGCCTTGGATAAAAATTTACCCCTAAAATCTACACGAACCTCTAATGTGCTTTAAACTCTTATGTATTTTTTAATTTCTTTATCTTAATTATTAATTAATTAATTTATTCATTCGTTTATTAGGCTGCACTGAAGGCCCAAGCAAAAAAGAAAGAAACAGAAACGTCCTTGGACTCCAAGACGGTCAAGTTGCAAGCGACCGTATCTCCTAACTGAGGGCTAGTCATTTTCATTTTGAGGCCATAGCTAATGAAAGTTTAAGGCGTCAAGATTTTGTTTAAGTTCCTTTACTAGGGTAGATTGCGAATTTAGGTCTTCTGTGATTTCTGTGCAAGTTCAGTGAATTTCAGTACACAACACCTCAGTCTTTAGAGATAAGCCAAGTCATGTGATTACTAGTCTTGTCTGTATTGCAAGTTTCATACTCCAATCTTCTAATCTTGGGAGTTGGCTTTTTGGAAAACTGTTAGCTACTTCAACTCCCTTCAGTTATACATCTTTTAGTTTCTGTTGTCTGTATGGTTGTCTTATGTAATGTCTCATTAACTTCAGTTTCTTCCATTGAAAGTGAAAAAAGAATAACCTGACTTGACTTGACTCGAAGTTTTTAAACAGAAACGGATTTATTTGTACAAGCTCTGTTTGAAACTTTGGGTCGGTTATTTGAACGAAGTTCAACTTAGGCCGCGGTTTCAGAAATCATTGGACCCCCAGATCTCTTCTTAAGTGGGTTATTTTAAGAGGATAAGTGCTGTTGTGTCTAGTCTACGCTACATGATTTCATGGAAATGTCCGCGATAAACGGACTATCTCTTACGAAAGAAGCGGGTGCTGTGTTAAAGAGATAAGAAGAGTACGAAGAGACTTAAAACATTACTCGTAACAAGGAGGTGGAAGCTTGTAATACTCAAGGGGAGGAACGCTGGGATGGACAAATTCTGTGAAGAAGATTGAAAAGGGTTGCAATTGACTTAATGTGCTTTTTGTAAACTCATGTCAGCCTAACACGTTTTTCAAAGTTTTTCCTTGCTTGTATCGTTTGAGATACTAGGGCTATAGAACGGTTCCTCGAAAAACGTGGGTCTCGAAAAATTTTGGCCCGATTTCCTCCGCCCGACTCGTTGGGGTTGAACGGCAGTAGTCTCACCTATGCGAGCTGGTCAACAATAAAACACGGTTATAGTTAATTTGCTTAAGAATATTGAGTTAGTTGTGACTAACCATCGCCAAAATTTTTCCGTATTTGCGTTGTATTTTACCCACTTACAGTTAGTTAGGGGGTCGACTCAACAAAACTCACAAGTTTGGTGACTTTCACTGCAATCTATCAGGACACGACTTCCTGCCTCAGTTGTTTGTTTACGTTGATTTTTCTTCCCAGGACAACCACTTTCTAACTACTGAAAGATATCCTAGGCAATTCTACTAAAATTCTATTCTAGTACTCAGGGTATAGAATGTCATGAAAGGAAAAAACGTTGAATGTTCCAAAATCGGTAAGTTTTCATTGTTTACAACTTTCTCAAACTGATAACAAAGTTAGAAGCCATAAAAAGGCAAGCCTTACATAATGATTTTGAATGAATATCAAAAAATTTAATTCACTGATATCTAGCTCTAATATGCCCACTAGATGGATATTGCCTGGTTCCACTGTAAAGCAAACCGCACTGGAGTGTTCTAGAAGCCCTTTGTCGACCTGTGTATATTGCATTATTGTAAATTTCGCAACCTTGACTGCGCTATCCATAGAGTTTTAATCAAGAGATTTTTAATAGATTATCGCTATTGCATAATGTTTAGAACAGTTTCTGAGTCAACACTCCTTCTTAAAACAAAATATTATAGCAGGTATCCAGCTGTGCTTTGTACGTTATACAACTAAGTGTTGAAAACATCTGCTGTATATAGGGTGTTAAAGTCTGTTTGTCACTTATTTTCTTTTCTACTTCGTACTCAATCTTAGAGCCAGGCAAATATTATAGTTCTAGTCTTGCTTTGAACAATTGACTTAATTAAGGGGCAAGGTCTGTCTAAATCGGGGCTCCTTCGGTCAACCACACCCATAAAAAAAAGTTCTTGGGAACAGCTTAGCTGTTCTCTTAAGTTAAAGCAAATACTACTGAAAACGCTTGTTAACTTTAGGGAACTTGTAACTAAAGATCTAGAGCCCCCGTTAATGCACAGAATAACAAATACTCCTGTATTAATTGAGCAAAAGAAGCAAACAGAGCATTAAAAAAGGAAGTTTGGATAATCGACAATGAATTAAATGGTTCATAACAATAGAAAATCATGTGAAATGATTTACCTACCACCCCCCATAGATATTTACAGTCAAACCAGGTCAAGCGTTCCCGTCGCTAACAAACTAATGAATTCATTAATGGAATAATGATTTCGTTTGTTGATTCAATAATCCATTCATAAAATGAATAATCCAACGGTCAAATTGTACCTCGATTCAATAATCAAATGTTGATTTGGTTTATGAACAAAATCTACCTGTTCTTTATTCTTGTCTGTTGTGTTCAATCGTATTTGCTTCCCTTTTCCTGCCGTTTACGATTGCGTTTTTCATTGCCTTTAATCAAAATAACAGCTAGAATAGACAGACCGCAAACGCAAAGAAACTGACAAAGGCCGAGGATCGAAATCCACCAATCACCGCACATACACTGACCTCAGTTTGACCGTCGTGTTTTCTAAGAGGTCAGGCCTAGGTCTGTTGCACTGATTATTGGCAGCAAACTGGCGTACATGTAACAGTTTGTTTGGGTTTGAACTTCAGAACTCGACAGCACTCGACTCTCAGAGAAAAAAGAGGAAAAAACAAAATTCTGAGGTCAACTTGTGGAAAGTCTAATTTTTCAAAAAACAGTAATCGAATCAACTTTCGATTATGGAATCGAGGCTAAATATGACTATTGGATTGTTCATTTTATGAATGGATTATTGAATCAACAAACGAAATCATTTTTCCGTGAATGAATTCATTAGTTCGTTAGCGACGGGAACGCTTGACCTGGTTTGACTGTATTAAGTATAGGTAATAGCATGATTTGTAGTGATATATGGCATAAATACCACCAGTGATATTTCGAAATCGTGATACGTACTTTCAAGAGTCGTTAGGCGAGTGAAATTTGAGACGATTTTGAAATACCACGAGTAGTATTTATGCCAAATATCAGGTACAAATCAAGCCATTATTTGTTTATACTACTACCCGCAAAGGTTTTGTAATTTTGATATGTAGGTATTTCAAATTAAGCTGAAATACCACCGCTCTAAGGCAATCAACTTGCAGAAATTTCTCATGTAGTACAGTTGACTCTCGGTAACTCGAATCCTCGCTAACTCGAACATCGCGCTAACTCGAACCAAAATCGATTTCCCCTGGATTTCCGCCATACATTTACTGTAATTTTACCCTCGATAACTCGAACCGTGTTTTGAGCCCTTAAAAAGTCTGGAAAAACAGTGTACTGGCGTCCAAAACATTGGATTTTGAAGTCCCACTGACCTGTTGCAGATATAGTTCACTAGTGGAGGCTGATGTTGTTTCGCACAAATCTAACGTGAAACAGCTTTACTTCTCAAAACAGTAAAACGCAGGCTCTATTTAGACTATGTTTTGTTAAGTTATACGTTGTGATTTATAATCTGAAATTATGTTTTCAATTTTCACTTAACATTTCTGCAATAAAATGTGATTAAAATGTTCACTGTACAGTACTGAAACTGTTTTTCATCTTACCTCCGGCTATTTTCTTCAAGCTCTCGATAACTCGAACTCCCGATAACTCGAACTTTTTTCCATTTCCCTTGAAGGTTCGAGTTATCGGGAGTCGACTGTAGTATAATATCTCAAATTCTGATTGTCTATCAGCAGCCCCGAGTGTCTGATATGGACAGAGCACGTAATGTCCATATATATAGTAATTGGACAGTGCGCACCAATAGGACAGAGCATTAATTCAAACTCAGTTGAAGTGGGTTCTCTTAATTTTTCCCAGCAAAAGGGCTGAAATTATAACATTCTGTTATCACAAATTATGATATGGTCAGCATGAATTTGCATCAGAACGTCGCTCGTCCAATTCTATCCTCTTCCGCATGGACATGATTAAAGGGACAGGCTCACGGTTAAGCGCGTTCTCATTAATTAAGGTATCAGCCACCCTTCAGGACCGTCCGCGCGCGGATCGCTGTAGCGTTAGTTGTTTTTATAAAAACCGCTATAAACCATATATTTTTTAAAAGCTTAATAATTCCAGATTATGGATTTGAACTAACAAAAACGATTTACTTAAATGTGTTTCGAAATTGGAACGCTTTGTGTAAAAGTACACGACTCAATAAATCATGTTCCACTCCCGCCGGAAATAAACGGAAGAAAACAATTAACACCGCATTCGCTTCTCAACACGTTCCACTAAAAAACCGTGTCTCAGATTTTTGACAAGTGCGTTTGTTTTTCTTTTATTAGCAAATGAAGTTGGGAAAGGCAATTAGTCAACACTCCCTGTGGAAAAATAGCTCTAGCTTTAAAATGAAAAGGAGTATTAAAATTCGCAGACATGGTTTTGTAGAAGAGATATATGGCATCACTCTGGCCAAATTTTAGCCAAATTGATTGAAAGGCTGCCGACTTGGAGTTCAAAACGTACGAGTCGATCGGCAAAATTTGCGTTCGCAGATAAAATAGAAAATACATTTTTGGCGGCATCCTACCTGGAATGAGATTATAACACCTAAATGTTTATTCTGATTGATATCAGAGAGGGATCAATTTTCTCTAACAATAGGGCTTTGACAGGTAACATGTAACAGGAACAAACTTTCGCGGCAAGCAAGGGAACAGTTTAATTCTCCGTTGGAAAACTTCCACTCTTTTACACCACGAGAAGCACGGTTTAATTCTTTCTCGAGCAAAAGTTTTGCCTCTCCTTCGATCTTTTTTGTATGATCCGCCCAGGCGTTTTTGTCTATCGGCGCCAGGCCAAGGAAACTAAAAAAACTTTGAATCCGCCGAATGTCCACCACCGATTGCTTGAAGGCCAAGAACTGAGGCCCGGTTTATTTCAAACGCTCTGCTCTTCTCGGAAGAATTAAAAACAGAATTTGTCTTGTGCAACGGACGGCTTTTATTCTCGCACTGGATTCTCCAGGTAGAACCAAGTCCATGCTTAGTCGCTACATTTTCCATGACTTGGACTCTTCCCTGGCAAAATCGAAAAGATACAGACTCGTCCAGTTTCTCAAGCAGCTTTTCGCTCGATACGATAGCTCGACCGCTTATTGTTTTCCACGTTCCATCAGCAGGTGGGGTTGATGAGCTTAATTGGCTTTCTTCATCTGTCTCACCTTCCAATTTCAGAGCCAATTTTGAAATCCGCCCTCCTCCCCCAGGTTACACAATTTACTTAATTTCTCTCCCCTCTCCCATCTCTGACATTTTAAGGGCCACGCTCCCCGAGCCTCGCGAGGTTATTTGTAGTCTTAAGCTCCTCGAGCAGATAACTTGCAGCTAGGCCTAGACCTCAGAGAACAAGATATCAATATGGTTTCGAAATGCCCCCAAATAAAAGATTACTAAAAAGGTTAAAAAAGTGTATTAATTAATGCGAAAGACGGATACGATATCCTTAGCCTGCGTAGCAAGCGTTTCCGTGCGGTTTAGGTTCAAAGAACGAGGAACAAGAGTCAAAGACCGCGCGAAAAAATGGCTCTTGTTTCATTTCTCGCGCGGCCAAAACCGAGAATCCCGTTCCTCGGTCTTTCTTTGCTCCGAAACCAAACGGAAACGTTTGCTACGCAGGCTACAATATCCTTAAATGAGCAATATTACGTAATCAAGAAAAAAGAAATGATCACACTGATGAGAAAATTATAGAACAAAAGAAGGCATACGCTTGGGCGAAATCAAATTACATTTATATAACAGGACTGCAGTCAAGAAAGGTTATTAAAAACTATTTAGTTTTTCAGGTTTTTTTTCCAAATCAATGAAGCTGGAAGCTATTAAAAGGCAAGACTTACAAAATAAATTTAATTTTACAGGTTAAAAGGCCCACTGGTTGGATATTGCCTGATTTTACGTGGGAACTTTGACTGTAAAGAAAGACTGGACCGCCTTAGACACATGCGTTCTTTGAACTATTTATATGTCGACTTGTGTAGTTTACCGTTGTAAATTTCGTAACCTTGACCGTGCTATACACTTATGCTTACTACATGTAAGAATAGTGTCATCGAGAATAAAGCCTCTGAGTCAACAACGTTTGTTAAACCAAAATATTAAGACAGCTTCCCAGCTGTGCTTTGTCTATTTTGTAAACGGGAGATAAGTTTTTATTTGCTGTTTTCGGGGTCTTCAAGTCTTCCTTTTCAGTTGTAGAGGCAGACCAAGGTTATATTTCTAGTTGTGCTTTGAAGATTCGACTTAAGTGAGGAATCCTTTCCAACAATAGGCAAAACACTACCTTCAAAATCGCGGCGGCTACAGGGACCAAAATGGCACCCTCTTACGCAAATTTACTTCTCGGTGAATTCGAACAGGACGCCCTCCTTAACTCGTCGAATCAACCACACATATGACTAAGATTTATCGACGATATTTTCATGATATTGATTGATCAATTAATGATAATTAAAAAATACATACTTTTCGGCTTTAGCTACTCAACTTACTGTTAATATATATTTCAAAATTTTAAGCTTACGGTTACTTCTGAAGATGTATGTTGAGACATAAGAAACCTTTAAATCAGTGAATGAAATTCTAATTTAACTATGCGCTTGATTAGCCTCATGTTTGTCACCGCAGTGTGCGTTTTATTTCTAATCATAATTAATAATAATAATAATAGTGATAATAATTTTAATAATAATGATAATGATAATAATAATAATAATAATAATAACTGATTCACTTGATATGTAGCACTTACAGGTTAATACACCCACTGGATGGATATTGCCTGGGGTCAATTTACTAAAACGTTCGCAAGTGTAATTTACAAGTGTAGCCATTGCTTTAAAGCCTTTAAAACAATAGCTACACGCACTTGTAAATTATACTTGTAAACGTTTTACTGAACATAATTGAACCCTGAATTAATCTACGTAACAGCTAATAAAGCAAGTACTGGACTTTTCTAGACGCACTTTCAACTATGTCGACCTGTATATTTACATTGCAAATTTCGTAACCTTGAACTTGCTTACCATAAGGTCTTTTTATAGATTAACAAGTTTAAGAATAATGTCGCTAAAATTTAAGTTTCTGAGTGAATAGCTTTTGTTAAACCAAAATATTGAAACAGCTACCCAGCTGTGCTTTGTCTATTAAACAGTTAAGTGTTGTAAACAGGAGATAAGTTCCCATGTGCTGTATAAAGGGTCAAGTCTGTTTGTCACTTATTTTTTCTACTTCGTACTCACTTGTACAGCCAGAAAAGGTTATAGGTCTAGTTTTGCTTTGAAGAATCGACATAATTAAGGAACAAGGTCGGGAAGGGAATTTCTTCCGTCTATAACGGCTTACATATAAAAGAAAGTTCTTCGGGACAGCTAAGCAGTTCTATTGTGTTAACGCACATACTCATACGAGAATAATAAACAAGTCGTAATCCAGAGATCTAGAGGCCCGGTTTTAAGCTCAGAATAACAAATACACCTGTGTTAACTGAGCAAAAGAGACAAATGGGGTATTTGAAATGGTAGTTTTGGTAATCAATTATAGATTTAATATTCAATTAACATAATAATAATAGAGACTTTTTAAATGAAATATCGGGTGTAATTAGAAAAACTAATATGAAATGACTTACTTACAACCCCCCAGAACGACGCATTATGCATAAAATCATAACAATAATAATGTCTCTATTCTGATTGGCTATCAGCAGCCCTGATTTGAGCATCAGTAACAGACCCTGTAATGGACAGAGCGCGTCATGCCTATAGTAATTGGACAGTTTGCTCCATCGATCGCGCTGTAAAAGGACAGCAGAGCACTTAATTGAAGTGGGTTCTCTTAATTTTTCCAAGCAAAAAACAAAACCGCCCTCAAAAGTTCTTCTGCTTCAATAAAATAAGGGCTGAAATGATCACATATTATTAATTAACAAATTATGCTATAGTCAGGATTAATAGGTAACAGAACTTCGCGTCTCCAATTCTACCCTTAAGGTTAATTTCCACTGACGCGTTTTTGGCTACGCTCGTTAACGTACGTAAATTGTGATCACGTAAATAAAATAGAGGCAAGATAAAAAGAGCTCAGCTTAAACGAGAAGTTGAGAAAGTTTCAACGTTTACGCTTCTTTCATGCATTGCCTCTATTCTATTTGCGAACGTAAATTTTACGCACGTAAAAATTACGCCACACTGGAAATCAACCCTTATACAAGCGATAAACAACACGGACTCCCGCACAATTTTGTTTAATCGCTCTTATGATTAGACATTAGACTCGACTTATTCCTACAAAAACAAAATGCACGCCAGAGCAAATTCACGTTATAGTCATTGCTTTTGTATACTTGGAGTACGTACAAAATTCATCTAGCAAATCAAATCAATCGTGCAGGCAGTACCCTGTTGACAGACTGACACGAAAGTATATATCCTATTTAGGACAGACTGACACGAAATTATATACCCTGTTAAGGAAATCAACATCATCAACAACGAGCTTTATTTGCATGACCATAGAAATACATAAAGTATTGCAAAAGCTATTTTAAGAACCAAAATTACATCATAGGGCAATTACGTTACTTTGGTAATAATTTGTCACGAAGATCAAAGCAAGCTGAGATATATTTTATGAGTTGCATATTGATAAAGTAATTAGAGGAGTTCATCAATTCATTGACCAAAACGTTTACAGATAACTGGGTAATATTTGGAATCAGAGTCTTGATTTGATTGTAAAAATTATTCCTAATCATAGAGTATGTAGGACAGCGAAAAAGAAAGTGAACTTTGTCTTTTATTAGATTGGATCCACAAAAAGGGCAATGCCTATTTCGAAGTTTCATTGTATCTACCTAATTCTATCATTAGTTTGAGACTGCTTATTCGTAGTTTTACTAAAGCCCTTCTCCCAGACATATATTCCTGTTTCATTTATTGTTATTTATTTCATTTTTTTTTTGCCACACAATAATTACAAAAAATATAGGAAAAGAAGAAAAAAAGAAGACGCGAGGAGACCTAACAGAAACTATACGAGCTTATGGGAGGTTAGGCCTCCTCGAACTATGAGCTAGAGCTGTTTCACATCAATTGAAGAAAAGAAGGCGAAAAGTCGAAGATGGAAAGATTTATGAACTGTTTTCATACTTACTCAATAATTTAATCTTCAGTTTTTTCTCAAAAGAGGAGAGGGATTGAGAGTTGATGACCTTGTTGTCAAGTGAATTAAAAAACTTAGGCCCTTGAAAAAAGGACGAGAACTTCTTCGTGTTTGTACGACAATACGGTAGACCGGTAGGCCTGGGAATTTCTCGTATTGTAAGAGTGGAATTGATTGCTTTGAAAGAAATTGTTATTAAACTTTGGAGGTAAGAATGAATTTTTGCAAGAATACATAAATTGACCCAGTTAAAGCAAATGAATATCATTAAATTTTAGTATACCGAGGTCCTTAAAGATGGTTTGAGTATGAGCATTGAAATGTGATTTATTAATAATTCTAATAATGCGCTTTTGCAGGATAACAAGGCGGCGGAGATTGGTTGAACACAGAGAAGACAGAGAGGTCAAAAACCACACCCTGTCCAGCGACCCATCCCAGTATAAGCCATATAAGGGAGACCCCCTCACCCCTCGCCCCACCCCTTAGGGTTGAACGGCAGTAGTCTCACCCATGGGAGCTTGTCAACAATAAAACACGGTTACAATTTATTTGTTTAAAAATATTGTCTTAGTTGTGACTAACACATCGCCAAAATGTTTCCATATTTGCGTTTTATTTTACCCACTTACGGTTCTTTAGTTACTTCAGTCTATTTTACAAACAAATAGTAAATATTTTGACACATTGTCAGGGATTGTCATTGTTATTTTACTATTTAATTCTGGGCAAGTGAACTCCTTACGTTTTACGCATTTAACGTTTTATTAACTACAGAGCAGATGGCTTGTTAATACTCACTAGTACCAGACCCCGATCCTGATTGGCGGAAATCTGACAGTTCAGTCGACGGGGAGCCACAGGGTAATTGGAGGTGGAACTCAAATTCCAGAAACGTAGTTGCAACCTCTCCTTCCTTTTCCCGCCCCGCCGCCAGGGCTCCCCGGAGAGCTTGCTCGCAGGCTATCTTAATGTAATTTAAGCGATTTCTTTGTTCTCAGCGTTTCTAGTCTCTCTCGAGGTGCTAGTGGATTAATTAAAAAAAACCGTGGGAGTTCGGACTATAATTAACAGACTGATCATGGGACATGATTAATCATAACTCGAGATAATAATTTGTGACAATTTCCAGTTTTCTTTCAATTAAATACACGAACCTCTAAAGTGCTTTAAACTCTTATGTATTTTTTAATTTCTTTATCTTAATTATTAATTAATTAATTTATTCATTCGTTTATTAGGCTGCACTGAAGGCCCAAGCAAAAAAGAAAGAAACAGAAACGTCCTTGGATACCAAGCCGGTCAAGTTGCAAGCGACCGTATCTCCTAATATAACTGAGGGCTAGTCATTTTCATTTTGAGGCCATAGCTAATGAAAGTTTAAGGCGTCAAGATTTTGTTTAAGTTCCTTTACTAGGGTAGATTGCGAATTTAGGTCTTTTGTGATTTCTGTGCAAGTTCAGTAAATTTCAGTACACAACACCTCAGTCTTTAGAGATAAGCCAAGTCATGTGATTACTAGTCTTGTCTGTATTGCAAGTTTCATACTCCAATCTTCTAATCTTGGGAGTTGGCTTTTTGGAAAACTGTTAGCTACTTCAACTCCCTTCAGTTGTACATCTTTTAGTTTCTGTTGTCTGTATGGTTGTCTTATGTAATGTCTCATTAACTTCAGTTTCTTCCATTGAAAGTGAAAAAAGAATAACCTGACTTGACTTGACTCGAAGTTTTTAAACAGAAACGGATTTATTTGTACAAGCTCTGTTTGAAACTTTGGGTCGGTTATTTGAACGAAGTTCAACTTAGGCCGCGGTTTCAGAAATCATTGGACCTCCAGATCTCTTCTTAAGTGGGTTATTTTAAGAGGATAAGTGCTGTTGTGTCTAGTCTACGCTACATGATTTCATGGAAATGTCCGCGATAAACGGTGCTTAAATAAATGCGTTGTGCAAAACGAAAATGGCTTAGAACGCGATTTTGGTAAACACTGGATAAACTCCATTTGAATAACCGGCCCCAAAAAATCAACGTATTAGCTAAATAATTATAAAAAGTAGAAAGGGTGCGTTTCAGTCAGCAGTAACACCAATTTTCCGACCGATGCTATGCAATGGTGAGATTTTGTGCGTTTTTAAACCTTGACTTATAAAATTGGAAGGTTTTGTCCGAAGGTGACCAGGCCTGACTAACCCAGCTTAAGTTTCGATTATCTATCTCTTAAGAAAGAAGCGGGCGCTGTGTTAAAGAGATAAGAAGAGTACGAAGAGACTTAAAACATTACTCGTAACAAGGAGGTGGAAGCTTGTAATACTCAAGGGGAGGAACGCTGGGATGGACAAATTCTGTGAAGAAGATTGAAAAGGGTTGCAATTGACTTAATGTGCTTTTTGTAAAATCATGTCAGCCTAACACGTTTTTCAAAGTTTTTTCTTGCTTGTATCGTTTGAGATACTAGGGCTATAGAACGGTTCCTCAAAAAACGTGGGTCTCGAAAAATTTTGGCCCGATTTCCCCCGCCCCACTCGTTGGGGTTGAACGGCAGTAGTCTCACCTATGCGAGCTGGTCAACAATAAAACACGGTTATAGTTAATTTGCTTAAGAATATTGAGTTAGTTGTGACTAACACATCGCCAAAATTTTTCCGTATTTGCGTTGTATTTTACCCACTTACAGTTAGTTAGTTACTTCAGTCTATTTTACAAACAAATAGTAAATATTTTCGCACATTGTCAGGGATAGTCATTGTTATTTTACTATTTGATTCTGGGCAAGTGAACTCTTCACGTTTTACGCATTTAACGTTTCATTAACTACAGAGCAGATGGCTTGCTAATGCTCACTAGTACCAGACCCCGATCCTGCCTTTATCGAAGTCAGGGGACTGTGTTTGAATTTGATCCAACCGCAGCGACATTTTAGAGCCAATGTTGAAACCCGCCCCCTCCCCTTGGTTACACTAATTACTTCAATTCTCTCTCCTCTCCCATCTCTGACATTTTAAGGGCCACGCTCTGCGAGCCTCACGAGGTTCTGCGATACATGTATTTAGATTTTTAAGCATCTTGAGCAGATGACTTGCTAGGCCTAGAGGGGGGGGTCGACTCAACGAAATTCACAAATTTAGTGACTTTCACTGCAATTTATCAGGACACGACTTCCTGCCTCAGTTGTTTGTTTACGTTGATTTTTCTTCCCAGGACAACCACTTTCTAACTACTTAAAGATATCCTAGGCAATTCTACTAAAATTTTATTCTAGTACTCAGGATATCGAATGTCATGAAAGGAAAAAACGTTGAATGTTCCAAAATCGGTAAGTTTTCATTGTTTACAACTTTCTCAAACTGATAACAAAGTTAGAAGCCATTAAAAGGCAAGCCTCACATAATGATTTTGAATAATATTAAAAATTTAATTCACTGATATCTAGCTCTTACAGGTGAATATGCCCACTAGATGGATATTGCCTGCTTCCACTGTAAAGCAAACCGCACTGGAGTGTTCTAGAAGCCCTTTGTCAACCTGTGTATATTGCATAATTGTAAATTTCGCAACCTTGACTGCGCTATCCATAGATTTTTAATATATTATCGCTATTGCATAATGTTTAGAACAGTTTCTGAGTCAACATTCCTTCTTAAAACAAAAAATTATAGGAGGTATCCAGCTGTGCTTTGTATGGTATACAATTAAGTGTTGAAAACACCTGCTGTATATAGGGTGTTAAAGTCTGTTTGTCACTTACTTTCTTTTCTACTTCGTACTCAATCTTAGAGCCAGGCAAAGATTATAGTTCTAGTTTTGCTTTAAAGAATTGACTTAATTAAGGGGCAAGGTCTGTCTAGATCGGAGTTCCTTCCGTCAACCACACCCTCTATATAAAAGAAAATTCGTCGGAACAACTTAGCTGTTCTGTTAAGTTAAAGCAAATACTACTCGCTACGGTTGTTAACTTTAGGTAACTTGTAACTAAAGATCTAGAGCCCCCGTTAATTTGCAGAATAACAAATACTCCTGTATTAATTGAGCAAAAGAAGCAAACAGAGCATTAAGAAAGGCAGTTTCGATAATCAGCAATGAAGTAAATGGTTCATAACAATAGAGAATCACGTGAAATGATTTTCCTACCATCCTTCATAGACATTTATTAAGTATAGGTAATAGCATGATTTGTAGTGATATATGGCATAAATACCACGAGTGATACTTCGAAATTGTTATAAGTAATTTCACGAGCCGTTAGGCGAGTGAAATTTGAGACAATTTAGAAATAACACGGGTGGTATGTATGCCAAATATCAGGTACAAATCATGCTATTATTTGTTTATACTACTACCCGCAAAGGTTTTGTAATTTTGACGTGTAGGTATTTCAAATCAAGCTGAAATACCACCTCTCTAAGGCAATCAACTTGCGGAAATTTCTCGTTTAGTAGTATAATACTTCGTATCCAGCTGTGCTTTGTACGTTATACAGTTAAATATAATTAAGTGTTGAAAACATCTGCTGTGTATAGGGTTTTAAAGTCTGTTTGTCACTTATTTTCTTTTCTACTTCGTACTGAATCTTAGAGCCAGGCAAATATTATAGTTCTAGTTTTGCTTTGAACAATTGACTTAATTAAGGGGCAAGGTCTGTCTAAATCGGAGTTCCTTGGGTCAACCACACCCATTAAAAAAAAAAACGTTCGTGGGAACAGCTTAGCTGTTTTCTTAAGTTAAAGCAAATACTACTGAAAACGCTTGTTAACTTTAGGGAACTTGTAACTAAAGATCTAGAGCCCCCGTTAATGCACAGAATAACAAATACTCCTGTATTAATTGAGCAAAAGAAGCAAATAGAGCATTAAGAAAGGCAGTTTGGATAATCAACAATGAATTAAATAGTTCATAACAATAGAGAAACACGTGAAATGATTTACCTACCATCCTTCATAGACATTTATTAAGTATAGGTAATAGCATGATTTGTAGTGATATATGGCATAAATACCACGAGTGATATTTCGAAATCGTGATACGTACTTTCAAGAGTCGTTAGCCGAATGAAATTTTAGACAATTTTGAAATACCACGAGTTGTATTTATGCCAAATATAACGTACAAATCAAGCCAATATTTGTTTATACTACTACCCGCAAAGATTTTGCAATTTTGATATGTAGGTATTTCAAATCAAGCTGAAATACCACCGCTCTAAGGCAATCAACTTGCAGAAATTTCTCATGTAGTAGTATAATATCTCAAATTCTGATTGTCTATCAGCAGCCCCGAGTGTCTGATATGGATAGAGCACGTGATGTCCATATATACAGTAATTGGACAGTGCTCACCAATAGGACAAAGCATTAATTCAAACTCAGTTGAAGTGGGTTCTCTTAATTTTCCCAGCAAAAGGGCTGAAATTATAACATTCTGTTATCACAAATTATGATATGGTCAGCATGAATTTGCATCAGAACGTCGTTCGTCTAATTCTATCCTCTTCTGCATGGACATGATTTTAAAAAGGGACGGGTTCACTGTTAAGCGCGTGCTCATTAATTAAATTACTTTTTTTAAAATTATTATCAATTCTATTGGTTAATAATCCCACTCACATGTATCTCAGTGATCTCAGAGTGTATTTCAAAGTAGAGGTGTATTTCAGAGGAACCTGAAGTAGGATGGAGGAGTACTAAAATGTCAGAAAAAATTAGTGGATTATGCCAACACTACCAACGTTGAATTTAGTATTGTTAACCTGAATGTTTTATTCCATGGTTGATTAATTTATTGCTATGTGCAAATATTTAAGTTGATCAAGTGCAAGTGACTGCCAGGAAAGTGTGCAGATTGGTTCTTTGAAAACATTATAAAATGATGATATTGCTTGCATAGACGATACAGCATGTCCCGGCAGAAAAACAGCATTTTGATAAATGAGCATGCGCTGAGCCGTGAACCTGTCCCTTTAAGCAATTTTGTTTAATCATTCGTATGGCTGAAGCCCCATTAGTATACAGTCTATTTCCATGATTTATTAGAAAGCAATTTGCTTTTGTTTTATTATAAAATGGGAACAACGTGTGGTCTCTGTCATCTATCAGACGGATTTTTAGCGGTGCTACTTTTTGCCCGTTGGTGTATCCACTTGCAATATAAGGGCTCGATCACCTTTTAGGTAAGAGGTAAGCGAAATGATTTTTAAAATACATCTTCTCTCAATTTTATCATTCTCTAAAGTTTTATGCATTCGATTTGGCATGTGATAATCCGGGTGCGTCTTACAGTAGGCTAAATACCCTAAGTGAAGCAATTATTGTATGCAGTCTTCATTAAGACCTGCAAAGCTCATTTGTAAGACGGCAAATAAATAATTCTTGAAGACGTTACCACGGAATTTATTCTCTTTGTACACAGAGGATTGATTGCATTATCATTGACGTACCAACAAGTCACCTTTCAGCCAAATATCTGAAATATCACTCGTAGTGACCGCTGGCTGGGAACGAAAAACCATGCATTCGCGAAGTCTCTTTATCGTTATTGCCTTATGGCTGATTTTAAGCTGTTTTCTGTTGGACCACGCTGAAGGGTTCGTATATCGCCCAGGAAAGAAAAAACACCACCACAAAAGACGAGGCCGGAAATATAATCTCAAAGTTGAAAAAGCCGTGAGGGATTTCGCCTCTCTTCTGCGGGTATGTATTCAGACTAACTAATAGCATTTCTTCTTCTGGTAGTTTTGCTACTTACCAGGACTTACGCTTGACACCTATTTCCAGCACCACTGAATCAACATTTCGGCAGGTAAACTGAATTAATGTGTAATTTATATGTTTCCGCCTATACTTATATAAGTGAAAACATGAGAGTCGCCTCTTGAAGCGCTCTAAACTTTTATCATTAAAAATAAAACTTTATCCGTCACAACTATCCATGTAGTTTCCAAGCCTTCAAGAGGTTAGCTGTCAACAATCAGGCTTGTTTCAGTGTTAACGTTTCCTGTACTTTGTTATACACACACATCCACACACACAGTTATTTAAGCTTGGCTCCTTTTACTAAGTTGTAAGAAGCACTTTCCAAATTTGCAAAATACAGTCAGATGCGCGGTGGTCAGTGACAGTCTGTTAGTTAATAGTTTCGCATTAACAGCTTTTAATACCCAAGAGAACGTTTGGGAGAACAGATCGGAGACTTTATTATAATGGGAGAAGAGCTTTAAGGGAAACTATTCACCTATTCTTTGCATAAAGCCATTTAATACGACGGAGGCTGCCTTTGGACTTCAAAAAGGAAAACCGGCTAATAAAAATTAACTAATTATGGTAAATCAACCCTCGAATATAAATGCTACCGCTTTAAATATGGCCATGGAATTATTACTTATGTCAACGCGCACAGATTTCGAATAGTATTTTTAGATTCTGATCTTTCTTTCGATGGCGGACTACTTATAATTTATAATGGTGGTAGGACTGAGTATCTGATGTCATTCTATAGCTATCATATAGACACTGCAAGCTTAGTGTGTAGGTCAGTTACGCGTGATACCCCATTACGTAATATCAGCTTAGCTGCAAACAAAAGTCTGTTATTAAAAGTATCCCGGTAAAAGCCGTAACATAATTTCATGGTGGTTTGATTGCTTCAATGTGTTTTTCTCTAATCGTAATACTAGCCAACCAGCAAGCTCTCCAGGGCGCTCTGGCGGCGGGGCGGGAAAAGGAAGGAGAGCTTGCAACTACACGTCTCTGGAATAAGCCATTTCCTTGTTCCCCTGGGCCTCTGTATCAAAACGAAGTTAAGTGCTCAGCCTTTGATATGAAATTGATTTTTCATTTTCATGCAAATAAAACTCATTTTCACAAGAAAGATTGTGCATTAAGCTCATTTTGAAAGCGAGGGTTTTTAGAACTCGGAAATGGCCTTTTAGAAAAAGTCCATGCGAAATGCTGATTGACGGAGATAACATATTAACTAATGACGTCATTACCCCTGACACGAATATTTCAATGTTCGTTTATATTCGCGCTCCTTTCCGCTTCGCGCTGATTGGCGGAAATCTGACAGTTCAGTCGACGGGGAGCCACAGGCTAATTGGAGGTGGAACTCAAATTCCAGAAACGTAGTTGCAACCTCTCCTTCCTTTTCCCGCCCCGCCGCCAGGGCTCCCCGGAGAGCTTGCTCGCAGGCTATCTTAATGTAATTTAAGCGATTTCTTTGTTCTCAGCGTTTCTAGTCTCTCTCGAGGTGCTAGTGGATTAATTAAAAAAAACCGTGGGAGTTCGGACTATAATTAACAGACTGATCATGGGACATGATTAATCATAACTCGAGATAATAATTTGTGGCAATTTCCAGTTTTCTTTCAATTAAATACACGCCCTCCCGAGAGCTCATGGCTTAGTAGATGTGGAAAAAAAACTTATATGATTAAAGTGTTATTGTTCCATGATTAAAATCTCATTGGCTCGTCCTGTCCAATTTCTAGGGTGCTTCTTGATGTTGCGGAGGAAACCGGTCGTTTCGATACAAAGTCGTTTCGGCAAGAACTAAAGCTGTGAAATTGCACATAAATTTCGTTCACTCCACGTACAATTTTCGCGTAAACAAGAAAAGCATATTGCATGGGTTAATATCCTTCATTCTTTAAGCCAAGGACATGAAACTATTCGCGCCTATTTTCAGTCTCGAGAAAAGAAATCATTCCAATAAGTACATCACAAAACTAAGAGTTGAAAATCGCACTTTGACTGGCCTCTAATGAAATCATAAATGAAGAGCACAGATACTACTATAAAAGGCTCTACACTTCTTGTTCGTTTTGGCGTGTTTTTCGAAAGTTCGACCCTTCCAAAACTGTCTCCACATCAAGCTGACAGCTGTGACGGTCTTTTAACAAAAGACATGTTATGCCTCACTTAAAAGTTTTTGCAAAGGCAAGTCTCCTGGTACGGATGGCTTAACTGTGGAATTTTATCTTTCCTTTTGGGAGTTATTAGGGCAAGAATTAGTTGACAGCTTTAATTATGCTTTTGAGAAGGGAGAAATGTTAATTTCTCAAAAGAAAGATACCATCACTCTAATTCCAAAGAAGGACAAAAACAGGACTCTTTTGGATAATTGGAGGCCTATCTCGCTTCTGAACACAGACCATAAAGTTGCCATTAAGTCAATCTCAGCTAGAATTGCGAAAGTGCTACCCAGCCCAAAATTACTGACAGTGACCTGCAATGTGCGTGAATTGAAGAAGACCGTACGCGAATAGAGCATCTGTATGTAGAATGCCAGCATGTCCACTCCTTCTGGAACCTTTTTGCTTCTTGGTGAAACAATAATAACTCGCCCTTAGTATCCTTGAACAATAACAATAAGACTTACGGATATCACGGCCGCCAAAAGCAAATCATACAAGAAAATATTACCGACAGTTATGATCAATGCAATAATTTTGGCGCAACTTGTTTTACAGTTCTGATGAGCTAGCGGTTAATAATGCATAAGAATTTCAAAAAATTAACGAGCACATTTAAGTAACAGAGAGGGAATTGTTGTAATTGTGTTTTAGTAACTTAACTTGTTTTCGTATGGGCGCTTGCCTCTCAGGTTTGCCTAAATCTGCCTTAATTTAATCGGCAAGCTTACTCTAAATGTCATTTAGTAGACTTCTAACTTGTTTTTGCAAGTTTCAAGTCGGTTAACGGAATGTATTTAATAGAAGCTCCGCTTTTATCTTTGCATAAAAATTTTTCTCCCTAAATCTACGCGACCCTTAAAAGTACTTTTAATCTACTAATTAATCAATTTATCCATTCCTATATTAGGCTGCACTGAAGGCCCCAGCAAACAAGAAAGACAGAAAAACAGAAACGACCTTAGGGCTCCAAGCCGGTCAAGTTGAAGCGACCCTATCTCCTAACTGAGGGCTAGTCATTTTCATTTTGAGGCGATAACTAATGACAGTTTTAAGGTGTCGCTAGGGTAGATTGCAAATTCAGGTCTTCTGTGTCAGATTTCTGTACAAGTTCAGTATATTTCAGTACACAACACGTACATCTTTAGAGATAAGCCAAGTCATGTGATTGCTAGTCTTGTCTGCATTGTTAGTTTCATATCCCACTACTTATAACTCAGTTAATTGCGTTGTCAATTATAGATTTCAATTTTGGGAGTTAGCTTTTTGGAAAACTGTTAGCTACTTCAACTCCCTTCAGTTATATATCTTTTAGTTTCTTTTGTCTTTATGCTTGTCTTATGAAATGTAAATACTAGCTTATTGTTGTCATTAAGTCATTAACTTCTCATTAACAAGTTCAGTTTACCAGTGCAGAGAAACTTACTACAACAACACGTTAATATATAGATTTAGCCAGGGCTAAAAGCGAAGCTCTGGTTAATAATACGTGTAAACAAAAAGAAATTAAATCGTGTAACTAAACGGGGACGACAGCAAAATTGGCTCAAGACTAATAGATCTAATTAGCAAAAAAAAACAAATTGCAAGTGCAGCACACTCTAATTAGCAAAAAACAAATATGCACGTGCAGCACGCTTTTTTGTTTTTCCCTTGCTGTTGTTTTGCACGACTACAACGCTGTTTTGTACGACTAAAACGTCAAACCTCCTAGCTACACATTATTTTTATGGAGAAATTGTCGCATGTGCTTACCCAATATTTTGTTTCCTGTGCTCATGTTCGCTTTCATTTTTCACTGCCGCTCATTTTCACCTTGCTGGCCGCTAGCATTTCTCATTTTCTCACCCCGGCTTTGAATTTCCATGTTTTTCTTCCTACAAAATTCGTCTCCTTTGTTTTCAGTAACTCGCTTTAGCTCTTTCTCTGTTATCCTCGTTAGTGTAAACACAAAAAATAGCGTCGAAAAAGACACGACTTTGTTGTAGCCCGGGCGGCCATGTGATTTCCTTCCACATAAAACCTTGAGTTGCATTTAGGTTGCCATACCTGCTGATTGAGTTATTTTACATTGTTATGCCTGTGGTGCGGACGGACTGTCGGGCGGGCAGTCGGTCGGTCGGTTTACGGTCACGTGATTACCAAATGTTCTCGGATTGGTAGATTACCACATTTCCTTAGCTATGTGGCTCCGCCCACGCGTGGAGCTCCGCTATAAACTGTTGCCATAGCATATTTGAAATCGTGGGCAGCATTGTTTTCGTACAGCAACAGAAATATCCGTGTTCGCTTTTTTGTTAAGGCTTAAAAGCGTTAACGAAACTGACGAAAGACAAAACCATCCTCCCCACGTTGAAACTCGAGTTGAAAACTGCAAACGTTACGTCTTGTGGGCTCGTATTTTTCAGCCGCAGGAAAGTCTGTTCACACGAAACTTTCTTTACTTTATACACTGAGAAATACTCACCAAAAAGCTATGTCGTAAATTTTCATCCGTTCTGGGGTAAACCTTTTACGGAGTTATTGTAGCATGACATACAATGTTGACGATAACGATGTATTTATACTGAATTTGGAGTGATTTTGGCGTGGGGGCCACACGTAGATTGAGCTAAAATACCTCTTATGCTGTTTGTTGATTCTTAAACTTTACTTCGCCTTGGTCGAAAACTAGTTAAGAGGGTGAAACAGGTTAAATACGCTTTCCTTTTAAAGTAAATATGACGAAACACAGATCTTGTATTCAATGAAACGTCGCTGGCTGGCTCATAACTTGCTTATGCTGCCGCTAGCAGGCAAATCCAAAGTTCCTTTCCACACTGGCTGGTATTGTGTCTTTTTTCGTATTTTTAACCCTGCTAGCTGGCTAAAAACCATCACACATGATTGCTGGCTGGGATCTTTATTTCCTGAAAGTCTTGCTAGCGAGCTGTGAAGAGCGGCTGTCTTTTTTCCAGGAAAGTTAAATATTAACATAGGTTGACGTTAAAGCACTCTGCAAGCATTTACGACATTGTAAAATCAATTTTCCGAAAAAAGGCCGTTGCGTACACCTGAAAGATAAGTTGTATAATTACGCCGAATTTATTTGTTTTTATGATGTTCCCCAAATAGTTGACTGCTAGCATTTCTTTGTGTCGTAATCAATGTCAACCAGACAGCACCGAGCTGAAACCGTCAAAAGCACCAATGAAATCGGGTGATGTTGTTTGTTAAACAATAGCTCAGGCCGTTAAATTCGCGGTCGGTAGCGTCTCTGCCTGTGTTAGTATTTTAAATTGGATTGACTAAATACGCAGGCTTTTAATGTTCAGTCTTTTTGTTAGACTGATTATAATTTTTAGCCGTAACAAACGCTCACCAAGCGAGATTCTTGTCTCACCGAAGGGATACCAGTCTTTTAATTACAACTGGTTTTCACGCTGTAGGATGATGACATGATTGTTTGAAAATTGACGCCTCCATTAAATTAGATGCAAAATAAGATCAGAGATTAATGAAATATGTATGTTGCGAGCTACTGGGTAGAAAAAGTCAGCGATCTCAGCTGTATAACCAAGATTGTTTTGGTTGCTAAGACGATACGGCTCGTTATGTGGGAGCGTGTTCAACAATAAAACACGGTTATAATTAACTTGTTAATAGTTGTGGCTAACACGTTGCCAAAAGTTTTCCATATTTGCATTGTACTTTCTCCACTTACAATTCTTTAGTTACTTCAGTCTTTTTTTTTACCAGTGTTTGACATACAAATGACAAACATTTTGACATCATTGTCAGGGATTGTCATTTTCTTTTACTATTTGATACTGGACAAGTGAACTCCTTACGTTTTACGCAATGAACTTTTCATTATCTACAGAGCAGGTGGCTTGCTAATACTCACCAGTACCAGATCCCACCCTTTCCATTTTTAAACCCAGAGGACTGGGTTCGAATTTGCTCCAACCGGAACGACATTTGGCATGTCTCACCTTCCAATTTCAGAGCCAATTTTGAAACCCGCCCTCCTCCCCCAGGTTACACAATTTACTTAATTTCTCTCCCCTCTCCCATCTCTGACATTTTAAGCGCCACGCTCCCCGAGCCTCGCGAGGTTATTTGTAGTTTTAAGCTCCTCGAGCAGATAACTTGCAGCTAGGCCTAGACCTCAGCGAACAAGATATCAATATGGTTTCGAAATGTCCCCAAATAAAAGATTACTAAAAAGGTTAAAAAAGTGTATTAATGCGAAAGACGGATACGATATCCTTAGCCTGCGTAGCAAGCGTTTCCGTGCGGTTTAGGTTCAAAGAACGAGGAACAAGAGTCAAAGACCGCGCGAAAAAATGGCTCTTGTTTCATTTCTCGCGCGGCCAAAACCGAGAATCCCGTTCCTCGGTCTTTCTTTGCTCCGAAACCAAACGGAAACGCTTGCTACGCAGGCTACGATATCCTTAAATGAGCAATATTACGTAATCAAGAAAAAAGAAATGATCACACTGATGAGAAAATAATAGAACAAAAGAAGGTATACTTGGGCGAAATCAAATTACATTTATATAACAGGACTGCAGTCAAGAAAGGTTATTAAAAACTATTTAGTTTTTCAGTTTTTTTTTCCAAACTAATGAAGCTGGAAGCTATTAAAAGGCAAGCCTTACAAAATAAATTTAAATAATGACGAAAATTAAATTCTCTTGATATCTAGCTCTTACAGGTTAAAAGGCCCACTAAATGGATATTGCCTGATTTTACGTGGGAACACATGCGCTCTTTGAACTATTTATATGTCGACTTGTGTAGTTTACCGTTGTAAATTTCGTAACCTTGACCGTGCTATACACTTATGCTTACTACATGTAAGAATAGTGTCATCGAGAATAAAGCCTCTGAGTCAACAACGTTTGTTAAATCAAAATATTAAGACAGCTTCCCAGCTGTGCTTTGTCTATTTTGTAAACGGGAGATAAGTTTTTATTTGCTGTTTTCGGGGTCTTCAAGTCTTCCTTTTCAGTTGTAGAGGCAGACCAAGGTTATATTTCTAGTTGTGCTTTGAAGATTCGACTTAAGTGAGGAATCCTTTCCAACAATAGGCAAAACACTACCTTCAAAATCGCGGCGGCTACAGGGACCAAAATGGCACCCTCTTACGCAAATTTACTTCTCGGTGAATTCGAACAGGACGCCCTCCTTAACTCGTCGAATCAACCACACATATGACTAAGATTTATCGACGATATTTTCATGATATTGATTGATCAATTAATGATAATTAAAAAATACATACTTTTCGTCTTTAGCTACTCAACTTACTGTTAATATATATTTCAAAATTTTAAGCTGACGGTTACTTCTGAAGATGTATGTTGAGACATAAGAAACCTTTAAGTCAGTGAATGAAATTCTAATTTAACTATGCGCTTGATTAGTGTAGTGCAGTGTGCGTTTTATTTCTAATCATAATAATAATAATAATAATAATAGTGATAATAATTTTAATAATAATGATAATGATAATAATAATAATAATAACTGATTCACTTGATATGTAGCACCTAGAGGTTAATACACCCACTGGATGGATATTGCCTGGGGTCAATTTACTAAAACTTTCGCAAGTGTAATGTACAAGTGTAGCCATTGCTTTAAAGCCTTTAAAACAATAGCTACACGCACTTGTAAATTATACTTGTAAACGTTTTACTGAACATAATTGAACCCTGAATTAATCTACGTAACAGCTAATAAAGCAAGTACTGGACTTTTCTAGACGCACTTTCAACTGTGTCGACCTGTATATTTACATTGTAAATTTCGTAACCTTGAACGTGCTTACCACAAGGTCTTTTTATAGATTAGCAATTTTAAGAATAATGTCGTTAAAATTTAAGTTTCTGAGTGAACAGCTTTTGTTAAACCAAAATATTGAAACAGCTACCCAGCTGTGCTTTGTCTATTAAACAGTTAAGTGTTGTAAACAGGAGATAAGTTCCCATGTGCTGTATATAGGGTCAAGTCTGTTTGTCACTTATTTTTTCTACTTCGTACTCACTTGTAGAGCCACAAAAGGTTATAGGTCTAGTTTTGCTTTAAAGAATCGACATAATTAAGGAACAAGGTCGGGAAGTTTCTTCCGTCTATAACGGCTTACATATAAAAGAAAGTTCTTCGGGACAGCTAAGCAGTTCTATTGTGTCAACGCACATACCACTCTCAACGCATGTGATTTAGACAACTTGTACGAGAATAATAAACGAGTCGTAATCCAGAGATCTAGAGGCCCGGTTTAAGCTCAGAATAACAAATACACCTGTGTTAACTGAGCAAAAGAGACAAATGGGGTATTTGAAATGATAGTTTTGGTAATCAATTATAGATTTAATATTCAATTAACATAATAATAATAGAGACTTTTTAAATGAAATATCGGGTGTAATTAGAAAAACTAATATGAAATGACTTACTTAAAACCCCCCATAACGACGCATTATGCATAAAATCATAACAATAATAATGTCTCTATTCTGATTGGCTATCAGCAGCCCTGATTTGAGCATCAGTAACAGACCCTGTAATGGACACTGAGCGCGTCATGCCTGTAGTAATTGGACAGTTTGCTCCATCGACCGCCCTGTAAAAGGACAGCAGAGCACTTAATTGAAGTGGGTCTCTTAATTTTCCCCAGCAAAAACCAAAACCGCCCTCAAACGTTCTTCAGCTTTAATAAAATAAGGACTGAAATGATCACATATTATTATAACAAATTGTGCTATGGTCAGGATTAATAGGTAACAGAACTTCGCGTCTCCAATTCTGCCCTTAAGGTTAATTTCCACTGACGCGTTTTTGGCTACGCTCGTTAACGCACGTAAATTGTGATCACGTAAATAAAATAGAGGCAAGATAAAAAGTGCTGAGCTTAAACGAGAAGTTGAGAAAGTTTCAACGTTTACGCTTCTTTCATGCATTGCCTCTATTCTATTTGCGAACGTAAATTTTACGCACGTAAAAATTACGCCACACTGGAAATCAACCCTTATACAAGCGATAAACAACACGGACTCCCGCGCAATTTAGTTTAATCGCTCTTATGATTAGACATTAGACTCGACTTATTCCTATTACCATGATTTATTAGAAAACAAGTTGCTTTTGCTTCAACATAATGGAAACAACATGAGGTCTCTGTCACCTCTTACACAAAGATGCCAAGCTGTGCTACTTTTTGCGTGTTAGTGTATCCACTTTCAGTTCAAGGGTGCCACCCCACTTCAAGCAAGAGGTAAGCCTGAAGCCAAATGATTTGTTTTAAAATTCATTTTCTCTAAGATTTATCATGCTCTCAATTTCAGTGTGGATTCGATTTTACATGTGAAAGATCAGATTCTTGGGTGCGTCTTACCTTAGGCGAAATACCCCAAGTGAAACAATAATTGCAATCACCATTAAGATGGAGAGCATTTAGTGCAAAGTTCACTTGTAAAACGGCAAATAAATTATTCTGAAAAAGTCAGGCCACTGACTTTATTCTTTTGGTACACAGAGCCTTGATTGCAGTATCAGTCACATCCTAGTAAGAGACCTCTCTGCCAATGCATAGTGACGGCTGGCCAGGAACATATAATAACTGAAGCGATGCATTCCCAACGTCTCTTTACCTTCATTGCCTTATGGCTAATTTTAAGCTGTTTTCTGTTGGACCACGCTGAAGGCTTCCTATATCGCCCAGGAAGGAGAAAGCACCACCACAAAAAGAGAGGCCGGGGATATCTCGAACTTAAAAAAGCAATAGCCGATTTCGCCTCTCTACTGCGGGTATGTATTCAGACTGATTAATAGTATTCCTACTTCTGGTAGTTAGGCCACTTACGTTTGAAAGCCATCTCTAACACGACTGAATCAACATTTCGGCAGGTAAACTGAATGAAATTTATCTGACGTTGAATCTGTTCCCGCCCAAGTGAAAACGCGAGAGTCGCCCCTGAAAGCGCTCAAAAGTTTTAACATGAAGGAAAAAAGCTTTAGTCCTCACAAGTCTCCATGTAGTTTCCTAGCCTGCAAGAGGTTTTCTCTCAACAATCAGGCTTGTTTCAGTGCTAACGTCCCCTAAATGTTGTTACAGAAAAACACTAAATTAAACTTGACTTTTTTTTACTTGTAAGAGTTACGTTCCTTATTCTAAAAGGACTCTGAGTACTGTGAGATACGCGGTTGTGACAGTCTGTTAGTTTATAGTTTCTCATTAACTGCTTAAGATACCACAGAAAACGTTTAAAACAGATCGGAGACTACTTGATTGACTAAGGTTGATGGGATAATAGCTTTAAGCGAAACTGTATTCACCTAGTCTTCGCGGCATAAAGCCATACAATACGAAGGAGGCTGCCTTTGGACTTCAAAAAGGAAAACCGGCTAAAAAAAATATTGTAACTAATTATGGTAAATCAACCCTCGAATGTAAAAGCCATCGCTTTAAATATGGCCTCGGAATTGTTACCTATGTTAACGCGCACAGATTTCGAATAGAATTTTTAGATTCTGATCTTTCTTTCAATTGCGGACTACTCATAATTTATAATCGTAGTAGGACTGAGTGTCTCTTGTCATTCTAGCTTAGCATAGGCCCCGTGAGGGCGGGGGGGGGGGGGGTTACTACCTAAAATGGCCTATACGGAGAGGCTTCCCCGAAAGGGGGACCTTTTTCAGGCTTCAGGTATATGAAAGGGTTAGGGATTTCACTATTTGAAGTATATGAAAGTAGGGAAATATGTCATTTGGGTCTGTGAAAGGCCCAAAGGGCCGAACAAATGATTTTTATGGCTTTATAAAGTCGGGAAAACTTTCTATAATTGTGCTTGATTCCTATTTAAATGACAATGCATTTACAGCAGTTAAAAGGGATGCAAAGTTCTAAACGAGGTACATGAAAGGGGTTTGTCAATGGAAGGTATACGAATGAGGCACCTTTTTCGTGAAAAATGGTGTATAAAAGGGTAATGAGTTGGACCTCGGGACGGAGCCTCCCCGTATAAAAATTTGTTGAGTACCCCCCCGGGTCATAGGCACTACAAGCTCAGTGTGTAGGGCACTTACACGTGGTATCCCGTTACGTAATATGAACTAACCTGCGAAAAAAAACTCTGCTATAGAGATTCAACTGACCAAACTTCTCAACAAAAAAAGCCGAGTCATAATTTCATGGTGGTTTGTTTGCTTCATTATGTTTTTCCATAATCTTAATACAATTTAATCGATTTCTTTGTTCCAAGTGTTTTAGTCTCTCTTGAGGTGCCTGTGGATTGATTAAAAGAAACGGTGGGAGTTCAGACTGTAATTGCAGCCAGATTATGGGACATGATCAATCATGATCTTTTAGGTTTGGATAAAAATTTACCCCTGAATCTACACGAACCTTAAAACTACTTATGACTCTTATTCATTTCTTTATCTCTATTATTAATTAATTTATCCATTCGTTTATTAGGCTGCACTGAAGGCCCAAGCAAAAAAGAAGGAAACAGAAACGACCTTGATCTCCAAGTCGGTCAAGTTGCAAGCGACTGAGGGCTAGTCATTTTCATTTTGAGGCGATAGCTCATGAAAGTTTAAGGCGTCAAGATTTGTTTTAGTTCCTTTACTAGGGTAGATTGCAAATTCAGGCCTTCTGTGATTTCTATGCAAGTTCAGTATATTTCAGTGCACAACACCTCAGTCTTTAGAGATAAGCCAAGTCATGTGATTGCTAGTCTTGTCTGCATTGCAAGTTTCATTGTAAAATAAAACTATAGATTTCAATCTTGGGAGTTGGCTTTTTGGAAAACTGTTAGCTGCTTCAACTCCCTTCAGTTGTACATCTTTTAGTCTCTGTTGTCCGTATGCTTGTCTTCTGAAATGTAAATACTTACTGTTTTCATTAACTCATTAACTTCAGTTTCTTCCATTGAAAGTGAAAATAGAATAATCTGACTTGACTTGACTCGAAGTTTTTGAACATTAAAGGATTTATTTGTAAAAGCGCTGTTTGAAACTTTGGTCACGTGAACGAAAAACATAAAGAGTCGGTTATTTGAGCAAAGTTCAACTTAGGCCACGGTTTCAGAAATCATTGGACCTCCAGATCTCTTCTTAATTGTATAACATACAAAGCACAGCTGGATACCTGCTATAATATTTTGACTCAGAAACTGTTCTAAACATTATTGAATAGCGATAATCTATTAAGAGCCATTATCTGAGAAAATCGAGAATCGCACGACACTCGTCAAAAAATCGAATTTTTTTTTATTTTGCCAAAACATCCCTTTTAGTGACCTTATTTCAGGAAAAATAGTTTTGGGTTGAAACGATTCATGTAAAACCTTTCTTTTAGTTTGACAACCGTCCGCAAGTCGTCTAATTTGCATAAATTTCCCAATTCAATTGCTCTCACCGCTTGCTTTGGTGTCAGGATGGTATTTGATTTCCAGAGCTAAAACTTTCAAGTAAGTTAGTACAAAAGCCAAGGTTCCATTTTATATTGATTTTATGATCAAGCGGCATATACCAGAGGCCTTTTTTAATAGTCAAAGTTGGCCTTCATTTTCTAGCACGTCTAATGTCACAAATATGACCTCTTTACACTTCTCGATTATAAAAATATAAGACATTGTTTTTCAAATTTTCTTTTAAGGTGTTCAAGAGTAAGAACAAAATAATAATTCGGTGAAGTTTCAGTGTCAGGGAATGTTTCTTACGCGTTCACCCTTCTCTCGAAGTTGCCATTGCATCCTGCCGTGTTTTCTTCGAAAAACAGAAATAAAATCGATTTTTCAAACTTTTTTTAATTTCTCCTTTAAAATGAAATGTTTGAACCCAAAACTATTTTTCCTTAAATTAGGTCACTAAAAGGGATGTTTTGGCAAAATAATAAAAAATTCGATTTTTTGACGAGTGTCGTGCGATTCTCGATTTTCTCAGAAAATGGCTCTTAAGTGGGTTATTTTAAGAGGATAAGTGCTGTCTAGTCTACGCTACATGATTTCATGAAAATGTCCACGATAAACGGTGCTTAGATAAATGCGTTGCGCAAAACGAAAATGGCTTAGAACGCGATTTTGGTAAACACTGGATAAACTCCATTTAAATAACCGGCCACCCAAAATTAACGTATTAGCTAAATAATTATAAAATATAGAAAGGGCGCATTTCAGTTAGCAATGGCACCTATTTTCGGACCGATGTCATGCATAGGTGAGATTTGGTGCGTTTTTATACCTTGATTTATAAAATTGGAAGGTTTTGTCTGGAGGTGACCAGGTCTTACTAACCCAGCTTGATTTTTTATCTCTTAAGAAAGAAGCGGGCTCTGTGTTGTTGAGATAAGTTAAGTAGGAAGAGACTTAAAACGTTACTCGTAACAAGGAAGTGGAAGCTTGTAATACTCAAGGGGAGGAACGCCGGGATGGACAAATTCTGTGAAGAAGATTGAAAGTGATTGCAATTGTGCTTTTTGTAAACTCATGTTTGCCTAACACGTTTTTCAAATTTTTTTCTTGCTTGTATCGTTTGAGATACTAGGCGTATAGAATGGTTCCTCGAAAAACGTGGGTCTCGAAAAATTTTGGCCCGATCTCGAAATCTCATGTATGGTGAGTCTCGAAGTCTCGTTTTTGGGTGGTTTTGCGTCTCGGAGTCTTGATTTTTTTAAGTCTCAGTCTCGAATTTTGAAACATGGGTCTCGCAGTCTCGCAAAGTCTGGAATTTATCATTTTATACCCCTACACTGTATATACCGCTTAGGAGAAATTTTTTGTGACATAAAGCTGAACTGTGACCTTGCCATTTGCAATTAATTTCTCAACTTCCATTGCAAATAATGACACACAAAAACGAACTAAACAACTGCAAGTGACAGGGACTCTTTAACTAAACACTACATTGAAATGACTTACCTAAAACAACCCCCCATGGTCACGCATTATTTTCTTAATCAAAACTATAACAAAATTGGCAAAGTGGTTGTTTTGGTTATTGCCAGCCCAAATTTCTGCACTGCAGGACAGTGTGATATAAAAAATTAGGGTAATACTTGTCCGTGCCTAAGTAGCTGGTCTGCGGCCTTGCGTGCGCTGTAATAGGAGAATATTAATTAAAATGGGACTGTTGCATTTTGACAAGTACGAGCAAAAAAGCTCGGGAATTCCGTTGAGTTTTAATGGAACAAAAATTGAAATTTTCAGAGAGTATTATCACAAATTAGTGATATTAAATTTGTCAAATAGTGCGAAATTGTCTGGGGTTCAATCCGGAACGACCGTATCTAAGAAGAAGAAGAAAAAAAGAAAATTTGTTCATCCACTCCATTCCTGACGCAGTCGTGCAATGACGGCTCAGAAATGTTCAAAAAGGCGTGATGCACGTGCAGAGTTGTTGTTTTGCTAAAGAAAACCTATTGCTTCTTTCTTTCGCGTTGCCGTCGCCGTCGTCTTGCTTAAACTCCTTCTTGTTGTGATCCAGAAATGTTGCCACCATGGTAACGTGACGTCAGACTTCTCCTCTTTATTGTGTCGTATTGATATGCGTCCAATTTTATTTTTAACATCACTCGTAATAATTGGACTCCCCTCTGTCTCTATTGCCATTTTGGTCAGATAACGGTTTGGTTTTGGTTATTAAAATGGGAACAACATGCGGTCTCCGTCACGTCTCAGTCGTGGATGTTTAGCTACGGTACTGCGTTCTGGAAAGATCAGGGTGCGACCGCTTTTTACTTGGTAAGCGAATGAATTAATACTTTTCTTCCTCATGCTCTAAAATCGTATGCATTTCATTTTCAATCAATAGGCCTTCGTCCGTCTTTGCGTAGTTTCAATATCCAGCTAAAAAGCTATTAATTATTGCAATCACCACAGACATAATTTTGTAACTCTCAGTGAATTGACTGAAACCACCTTGATCAAGAGCATTTTAATTGCACTATATTTGAGTGTCAATGCATTTAGCACGAAAGTAATAAGTGGAAACACTATTCTTACGCCTTCTGGAGAGGGGACCGCCATTTTACGCAGTCATCTGAGCTAATGTTAAATGTTTGCAGGGCAAAGGCGGTACCTTCATTTCTCAGTTATTTTGAGACCTGAGTACTGTTTCGGCCCCTGGAATCGAGCCCATGACCTCTTACTCTGCAGTTAATAAGCTCTCTACCGAATGAGGTAATCCGGCCTCCTGAGGAAATGCTGCTGAATTTATTCTCTTTGCAGTTCAGTCATTGTGCACAGAGCTTTCTTGCTCTATCAGGTACATCCCAACAGGAGAACGTTCTGCCAAAACCTATCAATCATAGCTACTTCCCAGGCCAGGAAAATAAAACGATGAATTCCCAACGTGTCGTTATCTTCATTGCCCTGTGGCTTATTTTAAGCTGTTTTCTGCTGGATCACGCTGAAGGTTTTCTACATCCTAGACCAAGAAAAAGATTCCGCTACAGAAAACGAGGCCGGGGAAAGCACTTGATTAAACAGGCAACGGCCGATTTTGCCTTTCTTTTGGAGGTTTGTATTTGACTGAGCTGACGTCCTTAACTTTGAAAGTCACGCCTTCACGCACTTTACGTTAATCACATTTCAACATTTCGACAGGTGACTGAATCGAAGTGTAACTAACTCGAGTTCATAGACAACTGTAATCGTAATTACGAGAAAACAGTAGGATCGACTACTGAAAAGTTTCATCATTATGCCCTCGACAATCAGGTTTATTTCAGTGTTGACGTTTCCGTCATCAGGCTCGACTCATTTTACACCGTGGAGTTTTCTACTCAATTTTAAGAAAATTGAATCAATTGATAATCACTTGATCATTGATTGATCGAGCCTCTATTAGGAACAATAGGCCTGTTAAAAGAGGGTGGCCACTTGATAGAGTGTGACTCAAAACAATGTTAGGCGTAAAAGCAGGTGTTTTCATTTTTGTTTAGCATAACTATAAACATAAGAGTGCCATAATTGTCACAAAGTCGACAGCTGTGAGTGATTTGAATAGTGTCAATGTGCAGTACCCCATTACGCAATAACTTGCCTACAAAGCTCGGTGCAATACAATGATTTCTATGGGAATCGCGATAATAGATTCAAGAAGAAAATTATATGGCAAAGTTTTCAATTAAAAATTTGCACCTTTCCTTGACTCGGAATGCAATTTAAGGGATCTCTTTCTTTCCCGTTTCCACTCATTAGGAGAGACTAAATAACATAAGATCAGGAAAATATTTACACAGAAAAGGAAACAACCCACCGTCAAACTTAAGTACAGCTTTTTTAATGAAAACTTTGGCGTATAATAATTGTCTTAACTAATCCGACACAAATCGTTACATTTTCGGTAAAGTTAACATTAGGTAACATTTCACGACACGTGGACCTGCACATTGACTGGGTGGTGCCAATGGAGTAATTAAACAAAATCGGCGGGATTCCAATTTGTTTTACAGAATAAGGTGACACAAAGTTATGTTACCAATTGATTAATCATGACTCAAACAAATTGCGACAAATAATCTCCCAGGAATCTTTTTTCTAGACATAAGCTAGGTGTAATTGTATAATATTGAGGCAAATTGTTTTCAGTGATGAACTGGCAGGTGTTTGCGTTAACGCTTTCAAAAAATCAGCAAGCAAAGTTATTTTTAGTTTCAAAAACTTTTTAATATGCAGCCGCTACAATGTTGCACTTAAATTAGAAAAATTTTATAAAATCGATTAAGGGAGGGACGTGTTGTTATATATAACTCACATTAAAAATTGGGTGGGCAAAAATGAAAATATTCACTTATTTGTTAGGCTACGCTGGAAGTTTTGACTAAATAGATTGTAGTAAAAAGAAGCTCTGCCTTTAGGCCTGGTAAAATCTATAAAACCTAGAAGTCTATGTATTTTTTGAAAAAAACTATTAAAACCTACATCTACAAAGATATTAACGGCGTTTATTTGTTTGCTATCCTTAGTTTAATTTTAGTCATTTATCATTTATTTGGTAGGCTGGGCTGAAAGTTTTCTTAAAATAGTTTGTAGTAAATTGAAGCTCCGCTTCTAGGCTTGGTTAAATCTAGAACTGAACTATGCGCTTAAAAATCTGATATAACCTATATCTAGAAAAATATTAACGACTTTTAGTTGCTTATTATTTTTATTTTAATGTTTACTCATTTATTTATTCATTCACTCATTTCTTAGGCTGCCCTTGAATTCAAGCAAGCAAGGAAAGAAATTACTTGAAGTTCAAGTCAGCGATGAAACTGCGCATCACCGTGTCTTTTCTTTTCCAGTTTCTGAACTTTAAAATAGATACAGTCATTTAGAATTCAGTGTCATCATGAATCCGGATTCCGCCCGGAATCTGGGAAAAAACTGCCCAGTTGTGGTATCCAAAATCCTAGCCTGCGAAAAACAAATGTTTCTTCTCGCTCATTGTCGCTGAGTGACGTTTCGCGAGGAGGAACGTCTGCTACCCAGCGACAGAAATTCCACGCTGATGACGCAAAATCTGTCCAGAATCCGGTCAGAAGCGCTAATTGGTCGACGGAGTAGTTTCATTATTTTTGCTATTGTTTACGAATGACAGACAAAAGACAAAAGGCCGCAAAGGCGAAATGAAAGGCGATGAATCTCTGATAAAATAGTCAATATCTGAGTTTTCTGGAGCTCATTCGCAGATGAACACAACACTTTACCAAAATCGACCAGGAGAAACGTAAACATTGAACAAATTTGCATTTGGAACCCCATGACTACCGGATTTATTATGTAAGCACTGACTTACGTCTTCAGTATGGAATTTCTGTCGCTGAGTCGCAGACCTTCCTCCTCGCGAAACGTCCCTCAGCGGCGATGAGTGAGGAGAAACGTCTGCCGTCCGCAGGATACAGAATCCCAGAAAATTTTGCATGTGGAATCTGGAATACTCGGCTTGGGAATCCGGAATACAGCCGTAGGAAACCGGAATCCAACTAAAGATTGCAATCCAGAATCCAAGTTCCACTGACAAAGACTGGAATGAGGTACTTGGAATCCGGAATCTACTGCATGGAATCCAGGATCTAAAAATGTCTTGGGGTCCCTTACAAGGGGCGAATAGGCCACTTGCGAGTTCCAAAAACCCTCACTTTCAAAATGAAGCTAGGTGCACAACCTTTCTTGTGAAAATGAGTTTTATTTGCATGAGAATGAAAAATGATTTCCATATCAAAGGCTGAGCACCTACCCTCGTTCTGAAACAGAGGCCCGGGGGAACTCGGAAATGGCCAATTCAACTCTTAAAAACTTCGCCAGAAATTGAGAGATTTAATATGATGAATTGGTGAATAATCGTTGAAACAGGAACCTCTTTAAAAGCTTTGTTTAAGATCCTTGAGTGCACTAGATAGCCATCAGTGACGAACAGGATACTCCGCTCCTTGAACGAGGTTGTAATGGTAATCATAAATATCTATCGTTGGGAAAACTTAGTGAAAGAATATCGTTGATAATTCACGGAGCATTCATGTGCTATAATCATTAACTTTATTAGCTATAGCTGTAAAAATAAACCGAATAAAGGTGTCATTTAATAAAAATGGTTTCGTCTCCACATCTGAGTTATCCTCTTTGAAAAGATCTTAGCAACATCGAAGTAATTTCTTAGAAGAAATAAGTTCGTAATCTTCCTTCTTAAAGCCACCTCAGGACAGTCTTTGCCAGCATTCCTTCAGGAATAACTGTTCAATAAAACTTTTCCAAACGTAATTTACCACGCAGTATATATAGCGTTTGCTATTAGCTACGTTTGGAAATTGCACTTATACAACAGGGGCACCCAACGGCAATTTTCGGGAAAATATCTGTTCGGAAGACGATTTGAGATCTAGAATTTTCGGAGCATTTGTTGTAAAATTTCTTGCTTGCCTGCCTCTCCTAGGATTTTCGAACATCGACAAAATGGTATAATTACCCATTTTTAACGGATTTTGACCCTAAAAAAGGCCACCTAGAATTTTCGGGAGCCTTTTCCTGGCTGAAGTTTTCGAGAAGATAAGTTTTTATCCCTATAATATTCGGATCACTAGACTTTCAGCTAGGAAATCCGAACAGATGAAAAGTTTTTAGGGGATAAAAATATGCCTATATCTACCGTTAGAATACTAAACTACCTTCAACAATGCTGTGTTAAGTGGTTTTGAACTATATCCTCGTTGGGTGCCCCTGATACAACTATTATCAAGATGAATCTAGGCAGACGTATTTTCAGGTTTGGTATACAACGTGTTATTCTTGAACAAAAATAAGAACCATTACCATTAGTATATAAAATTCTGAGCTTTCTTGGTCCTCTTTTTATTACAACATGTTTTAGTGTACAATCAGTCAGAAGATATGATACCGTCATAGAATAGTATTTTCTACAGGTCCAAAGACGTTAGTGAATTCTCATAGGCAACTAAATGGTCAAACAACAGCAGTGAAGAAAACTCAGAGGTCTCTGCTGCAACATTAAGATACTTACATGAGTTGCTGTTCTTGTGCTAGCATAGCAGATTTCAACCTGTTTGGCTTATTCTCCTTATCTAAAATAAAGCCTTTTTATAGGATTAAAGTCGCATCTCGCCATCGTAAGATTTGGAGACATGCACATTGATTTTATTTGCATTGCCCTCTACATTCTTCCTGAGATTCATAAGGGCCAGGGCATGTCTTCATTGCACAATCACGCAGTATATATAGCGTACCATATCAACCATACCATATATAACCATACCATATCAACGATATACCATAACCATACCACTTTGCAATTTCGCCCACCGACAGTAAGAATAGTATAAAATAAAACATATTGAGATTATTATCACTGTTTACTTTGTCAATGACCACCTGTCCCTCGATCTCCGGTATGTGCTTTTTCTTTATTTTACTGATTTTCTTTCACTTCCCTTTTCCTAGTCATTATTTATTGTATATCCGTCATTTATTAACTTAACTGTAAGTAAATGATTAGTTTACAAGGCAGCAAAGATGATTAAACTAGTAAGAAGGAAATAAAAAATTTTCTTAAGGCCGTAACCCGCTCATCCGAGAATTATCTCAAGAGGGCAGGAAAGCAAGAACCGTGAACATTAATAAAAAATGTAGCATGATGGCATTATAATTTATGTTGGAAACATGTTAGTTGCTTTTATTAAAAAACAAAAAAACCAGCTTATTTCAACTCAGTTGGAGATTGTTCCACAAGGTTCCTTTCAGCGGGTACCATGTTATTTTGTGCAGGGGCCTGTCTCTCTTATCCCCTCCCACTCTCCTCTCTCTTTTCTTTTACATTTCTTTTTCTTTTCTTTCACATTTCACATTTCAAATCCTTTTTGGTTACTCTTTAAGTTAAAAATGTTCGTGAGGTCATCTAATTACGAGATTTGTAGTTTAAGATCATGGCAATCATGTTGAGTTGCGTAAGTTTTAGCTGCGGTTATATTTGTCAATTTTTTTTTAATTTTAAGGCTTGAATACGTGTTGACAGATATTCCCAGGTGGTCTCTTGATGATAAAACATTAACTATTTGGCTTTATTCAATTCTCCTTTTTAATGGCAAGAACGCTGTCGCAGTACAATCGGTGCTTGACCGTGAGGCAGACGCTCCTTGTGGATCCCGAGAGAATGTAAGTTGAATTTTAACTATCAGTAAAGTTAAATTCAAGTTGCAATTTTCCAATTTAAAACACTTTTATTTCATAGTCACTTATTAAGGTTTTCGTGTTTCTCTGGCACCAAATTGTTCACGAAAAATTAGGTCTTGTTGTCTCCAAGAGACTTAAGAAACGATCTTGTTGAAATCAACTAGTTATAGTGGATAAACAATGTTTGAATATCGCAGGCTCAAGGCTGCTGAGGGGTGCTCAGTAGGGGTCAGTACTTGGAGCCCGCTCCAAAAGTCAGAACTGGCCGGTCGGATTATGGCCGGACCCTGAGTCATTTTGACAATGAAAAAAGCTTTTTCTAAGAATTTTTTATTATGAAAATTCATCTCCTCTGTGCATACTATTTACGGTTTGATTGATCTGGCTGGATAGTTTTGATTAAAAGTGAGATTCTCATTGCGACGGGAATGGTCTGGCCAGTCAGTTCTAACAAATGGAAAGCGCCCTTAGGCTATGAGATCGAAGACTAGGCGGATTCCTCGGTACTTGAGAGTTTCAATGAGTTGTGCATTACGGCTGAATGTAAATGAAATTTATTCCGCTTACGGTTGATAAAAACTTCACTTAAATTGGACGACTGAAGTAGTACAGGCCGCACTGGTTAGGCCTTTCTTTGAGAGGAAATCTAATTAAATAATTTGAGGGGAAATACATTATCGCCGATGACGTCTTATTTCATAGCCCTGAGTGTTTACAGCCTTTCTCGTACTAACTTGTAGAAAGTGTAGCTGAAATTTATGAATTGCCATGATGTTTCGTCAGCCCTGAGTTTCCAGAGAAGGTGTCAGTGCGTTTTCATCGTTTTTTTTGTTAACGAAAATTTGAATTTTAAGGTACTACGTACGGCTAAAATGTACCCAAAATGTGACCTTTTTTGAAGTATTTCAGCTCTTTTTAATAATTCACGTGGATGCTATCTTAAAGTTTTCATTATCGTAGAATTCGGATTTGAAAAATATCGATTTCTTGTCAAAAAGGTGTGAAAATCGACACCTTAACATATCACTTAAAATTATATATTTTCAGTTTTCTCCTTTCCCCTTCTTCATTAACCGTCCTCTTTTGCCCTATTAAATCAACATAATAGTTGGATACACACATGCTTTACCCGCCACGTCATTGTAAATCCTAGCCAGAAAATTTCAATCGTTGGAAATCAGCCACGTGACATACCGTAAACTCGATGCAAAGTCACGATTTACGGCGGGTAAGAAGACGATAAAAGCCTCACTTGTGTTTGTTAACTCCGCAAAATTTCAAAGGTTTCTTAACGCAGAAATTATGATAGGCAAAATTACAGCCAATGCCGTGACAAAGTAGTTAAATTTCTTCGCATTAACTTGTACGCTATATTCAGTTCAGTTTTTTAGAATTCCGGCCACAGACAGTTAGTACGGCATGTACCGGCTGAACTGGTTCATCTTTCTTGTGATTTATGCCATCTGCTTTCAGGTGGGTGCAACATTATTTTCTTGGGAAAATTTCACTCCACTCCGCTTTTCAAAAGTCTGCCTTTCAACTTTACAGCTGGGAGACTCCAGTGGCCATGTTGTAGGGACAGTTCCATTTGAGTAGTGCATAGTTTTTAAATATACCATTTGATTCAAGGAGTCGTTGACTCTGACTGGCTTAACTGCAAATTCTGTGAGACATGCATGTTTGCCTCGTGACATGCCCCTTGAAATCCAAGAAACTTAAATGAGGGCAACATTTCCCTGAACAAAATTCGCCCAAAACATGTGTGGTGTTTATAAGGTAACAGAAGTCCCTGTAATAAGAACATCTCAGTTTTCACTAAACCTTTAAAGGCGCTGAACAATTGGACGATTCAACATCACCTGAAGAATGCCAGTAGCGTGGCGTCCTTATATACGCACAAACAAAATGTTTTTTTTTTTTTTATATATATTGCCTGAAAGCATTAATTTTTATCATTAAATCGGGATGTTTGATCAATCTTCCGCATTGTACGTACTGTTGGTGTATTTGCCCGTCTGAAGAGTATACGTCTCGCCCTTTGCTTGTAACCTCCTTGATGGCGTCATTATTTTCCCTTAAACATTGCGCCTTACTGATAACACTAGAGATGTAAATTAAGCGACTATTGCATTTTCCTTCTTATTTATTTACTGCAAATGTCCTGCGGAAAAGTACTCAGGAAAAGGCATTTCTGAGCCCCTAAATTTGAAAAATCTTCTAGGGAAGAATGCCCCCACACTCCCTAGTTTTCACGCAGTACCTACGAAGGTCTAACCTTTCTTTCATTGCGTATACCTCCAAAACCTCGGGCTAGGCCCCTGAATCCGGTAAAGTTTTGAGTGTTTAGATGCCAGAAACCTCGTTATTATCCACCTTGAGCAGGAAAGAACCGGACATGGAAACCAAAAAGCACCCCAACTGACTGAGATACTACGTACGTTGAAACGGAAGCTGACTGCAGACAATGAGAAGTTACTGATGAAAAGTTAAAAAACCCCGAGCCTTTTTACGAGAACATTATAAAGAATAGAAGATTATGCAGTATATAATTTAGATCTAGACTATATTTAGAAAAGGGACTAAACTAAATAATTATACAATTTTAAAGAAGCCTACTTCGATTTGTATGCACGTAGGCTATACCTGGAGGAAACAGAGTTCCAAGTGGAGCTGTAGCTGCAAAAGATGAAGACCTGAATCAGGTCCTCTCACGGGAGACTGGAGATAACTTGGTCGCTGAAGTCAATAGCATAAAAGCAGATGCCGCTTCGGGAAGTCAACCAAGCATGGAGTCACAGAGCGGAGGAACATCTTCTAGAGGTCGTAAACAACGGGACCCTACTAACTGGCATCAGTCAGTAAAGAGAAGACAGCCGAGAAGACGACAGCGACAGCAAGGTCACTCTGGCAAGTAAAATTGCTGGCATGTAAAAGTGGTGTTCAGTCAACGCCCAGAAGCCAGACAAGGCAGCACTCACTAAGACTTAAATAAAATGCCATAAATCATTGGTAATAAAATATTTTTAAAAGAGTGGCCTGTTATGGTTGTGTTGAAGGCTATTGACCAACTGCAAATTTTTGACCTCAAAAAGACTCAATCCAAAGAGGGAGAGCCGGAATGATGATGAAAAGTGGCTAAGTTCTAGATAAAAAGGCTGCAAAGCCTGCCCACTAAGTAACTACCCACCTACGCCTCCCCTAAGTCAACATTAACACTTACTTCTCGCTTACGGAAAGATTGTGACTCTGGGTAGGTTGTCAGTTACTAAGAAACCTCAGTTGATTAAGATTGTGGTGTCCAGTCATTGCTTAATAATAACAATCTCAAACAATCTGGAATATTCTTGGGTTTTTGCATGAAAGTTGCATTCAAATTTCCTCATTCTTGTGCCAAAAGATTTTTATTTTAGCTGAGGAGGCTAAAAAGTAAGGAGACTTGCACTTTTCACCTTTCGCCAAATTTACGACACAAAAAAAGCAAACACATTTATTGAGTAGATGGCTTCTTCAAACAGCGAGGAAGGCTGACCAGCCAAAGGCGAAAATGATAGTTGTAATCTAGCAGGCATGTGTCAAATATTCCTTTTTTTCCTGCGCATTCGTGCTGAGAATCACAGAAAGCTATAGAAGATCAGAACGTGCTTTCTAATCCCGGGGGTTGGGGGTTACTCATAGCAATTCTTCGTAGGGATATGCCGCCTACCTCTTGGATGGCAGGAAGGCTCCCTAGATTAAGCTGGAGAAATGCTAAACGATCAGTCACAATAAGCATATGATTATAAAAAGACATTTATTTCTTTCAGAAAAAACTTTTTGATTTTAACTAGCTATTCTAAGATTTTCTCAAGCATGGTTGCCCTTAGTACACAGTAAAGGAACATATAAAGCCGAAGCTATGTCACAAGGGTATTGGTGTTTTAGCTCAATTCTGCGCTGAAATCATTGCTTTGTGTCTTTACCCATCCAAAAAAACGTTCCTTGCATAGTAATATGAAGTAGATATCAAACACATTTCATCATGGAGCACTGGACACCGTAACGTTTTGGTAATTTTTTCAGGTATAGCTTTAAAAGTTGAAGTTTCAATGCATGTCCATCCTTACCATCTACTGTAACAGACGACAGGAAACAGTTTTAAGGCCTAAATAGAGTCAAGTTTCGTGACGTTTCCCCTTTAAAGAAGCTGATACAGATGATCATAGTGACAAAGTATATTCCTGTTGTCAGCAAACATCTTTTGCGAGTATAATATATACATTTTATAGATCAAAGCAAACATAGTAAATTTACGGATTGCACCTATTAACAAAAGTAACTCTGAAGAAACGCCATCACATATAGCTTTTTTAACTCTTTCACGACCAGGGCCGGGTTGTTCAAAGCTAGGTTAAAATAACCCAGGGTCAGTGCGAAATTTGAATTCAGGCACGAAAGCTTAAAAAGTAAATTCAGTTTAATTCTTTTTGTCAACAAGTTGGTGATTGCATGCTCTTAAAAATAGCGGAGAAAATTATCCGAGAAAATGCCAGTTGAACAAAAGAAAAAGAAACCCGGGTTAAATTAGTCTGTGAACAGGCTCTCCGCTTGGGGAAAAAATAGCGAGGAGAGGGACCGCTCGATCAAAGGCCCGTTCACAGGCTAGGGTTAAATTTAACGCTGGGTTAAGCGTTAATCGGCCTTCGAACAACTGGGCCCAGAGTGTTTAATGGAGTTTTGTAAGGTGACTGTAACTTTTGAATCTGCGGACGAAATCCTATGATGTGACTATTCAAATGACAGCTCTCATCCTGTACTTACACATAGTGCAATTTGTTTTTTCAAAATGTCACAAAATGAAATTTGGAAATTTGGTCGAAATTTGCTTTTGGCTAAATTTGGCAGTGAAAGGGTTAGTTAAAGAAGGTAGGAGATAGCGTGACTTACCCTCTCAGTTTAAGGAAGCTGATACAGATGATCATAGTGACAAAGTATATTCCTGTTGTCAACAAACATCTTTTGCCAGTAGAATATATACATTTTATACATCAAAGCAAACGTAGTAAATTTACGGATTGCACTTATCAACGAAAGTAACTCTGAAGAAACGCCATCACTCTCATCAATTTGATCAATGTGGAGTGCAAACTGAAGAGTGTTCACAACAAAAATTAAAAAGTCAGTTAAAAATAAAATGAACATGTTAAATTTGAAGAAAACTAAAACCATAAATGGATACTTTTTCTGAGCATGTTTAACCTGAGTGAAATTCAGGAAGCCAATGAATACGATCTGGGCGCCTTCCCAAATTATGGATGCCAGAATGAAGGCCATTTCTTTTCCCGAGTCGTATTTTAACCACATGAGTAGAAGATAACGTAATAAAGATATGCCGTACAAAGACAAAAGACTCCAGAAGGATGGCAGGCGCACAAGCAATTTCAAGATGGCCAAATAGCCAAGAAAGGATGGTATTTTTGACAAACCAAGTGTAACCAGACCAACGTTAATTATCTGGGAAACCATCCATAGGAGTATCATTTGATCAGCGTGGAGAAATGCTTTACGTTGTGTTGACTCGAGGATGGTATGGTTTGCAATGAAGGTTGTTTCGTAAGCATGGACAGAGTACAAGACCATTCCAATAATCAGCCAGGCCAGAAACGGAAAGTACACAATGCAAATGAGCGTTCTCACAGAGATCGAGGAGATTACTTGAAAGCGTTTTCTTGTCAGCGAAGAGTGACTTCGGTCATCTAAGAGACCTTCCATAGCTTCCATGTTGATGTAACGCTGAGACTCCCCAGAAACTTTTAATTTGCCAGCCATCTATTAGAAAAATAAAAAACCCATACTCAACCAACTTATTAAAAGGGAACAATAGTTAAGGCTTTTTAATAAAACCAGGTATTTTGAAAATGTGAAATCAGCAGTGCTTTAGTTGACGCTGGTCCAGAGGATCGCGACTCAGGGTGTGACCAATGATGACGTCGGACATACCTGGTAATGATATCCCAAACAGGAACTCGTGCATCGAACATATTTTTCGATCCCACAAAAAAAAATGCGCAATAATAATAATAATGATAATAATAATAATGATAATAATAATAATAATTATTATTATAAGGTTGAACACAATAGGCCTGACCTAGTTGTAGTAGACAAACAACAAGCAGTTTGCCAAATTATTGATGTAGCTGCACCAGGGGATGCTAGGGTGGAACTGAAGGAGAAAGAGAAGATTGATAAATATCAAGACCTGGCAAAAGAATTGAGAAAACTGAGGAAGGTCAAAACAAGCGTTGCACCTCGCGGCACTTGGGACAATCGCAAAAGGATTAGTTGGCCATTTTGAAAGCATAGGGGTGAATCATGATGTGGCTCAGATTCAAAATACTGCCCTTTTAGGAACAGCAAGAATCCTCCGACGGGTTCTCGACTACTAAGGTTGCGGGATGTGACCTGTAACAGGAACTGGTTACCAGTTGAACGCTAATAATTATAACAATAATAATAATAATTACCTATCTACTTATTTAACACCATTTCCATTGAAGCTTAGTCCAATGGTTCTTTTAGAGTGAACGTTAAAAATATCACAGTAACTGTTTTTTTAATACAATATTACAATAATATTTAGAATATTACTATAAGTGCTTAAAATTAACAATAAATGCTCAAAATATCAAAATAGGCATTAATATGATTTATCAATAAAAGGACTTTAAACGACCTCAAACGAGCCGGCGAAATCAAAGTTTCAAGTAAGTTTGATTTAGCATTGCGTTCGGTCACTTATTTTTATGTTCATTATAAGTTCCTTGATTGTTTGCCCTAAAAGAGAAAGATTTAAACTTCACATGACCCATTTCTTACACAAATGTGTAAACTGAGAATTTTGGGTCTTCATCTTTGGAGTTGCATACGCTTCAAATTAGAAAATGTTTTCTTCAGTTACGGGTTTACCGAGGCATGCAATGAATGCAAATCACCTTCGGGTTTTGGTGAAATCAACCGTATCCGTAACATAGCAGCTAAAAATGACCCGTAAAAATGCGTACATATAGAGTCCGCGCATAGACGACACTTGGTTGAAAAATACACTGTTTTCAAATATATGTTTGATAGAATTCCAAAGCAATAACGTTTAGGCCCGCCATTTCAAACGCCTTGTTACTATTTACCGTGCTATCAAAGTCGGCTAGACTATAGCATGACGTGGCAAGACTTGGTTTCAAACATCGCTCAAGCTATTTACCGGCAAAGTCGAATGTAATTCTTTAGTTTGAAGTCGCCCGTTACGTTTTACACTTTGTTCATCACGGGTTCGTTTAGGATTCAACGAAATCCTGGTCAGTATTGCTCGTTTTCATGCACAGAAGAAGTTGATAATCAACTTCCAACTTTTATTCAGTTATCCAATTATTCACTAGCCTCAATAACAAAAATCAGAACGCAATTTACACGCTGCGAGAACAAGAAGATAGTGGAAAGAATTGTAAGAAAACATCAGAGCCTGTACAGATTAAATTCGGTGTTATGTGTTCTATGCATCGAAGCACAAAACAAAAAATAAATGTTTGATTTACCATTTTCTGAATGAGGTCTCAGTCAAAAAATAAAAACCTACGCCGTCAAAATTCCGCAAATAGAAGCCATTTTAAAGACACTTTCACTTTTCAGTTATCTTTCTTGTTTGTTATAATAAGATCATTTACCTTATACTTTTAAAATTTCCTTTTTGTTGAAGACTTTAGAGGTCAACTTCGCCGTTTCAACATCAGTAGCGTCAAAAGGCGATCGAGTTTGCTAGTTTTGAATTTTAATATAAATAAAGATGACCTTGGCAGCTTGTCCTTTGTGATCGGTCAGTTGAGCGTTAAAATGTTTGATTAAGTTTGCCCCGGATTCTTTTTTTTTGGTAATTTCTAAGTATTTGTTTAACATCACTATCAGATCAAAGCTTGATCAGTAGTAGACAACAACATAGCCTGAGTATCAGGCGTTTCTGGGGAAAAGGGGGAAAGATGGAAGCGAAAAAGGGAGAGAGCTGGAGAAGAGAAACGCCTCAGTGACACAGATGCTTTTACTGGAGCCTTCCACCCCTACTCAGCATGATTCGATACCATCCAATCAAAATCACTTCCGGTCATTGGGTTGTCAGCTTCAACCTTACGGTCTGGCCGAGCTCCAGTGCTTGTGTTGCTACGATTTCGCTTTTTCCTCAAATCTCCAGTGAGGAGTTTTCGAATACTTGTAATGGAAAACCTGCCGTTTTTGAGGAATTATAACATGTTTTAGGAATTCTGCTAGTGTAAGATCGCCAACGCTCTGGTTGTAAATTAACGGGCACCCGGAAAATTGTAAATTGCTTTGGTTTACAGAGTTACAACAGGCACTCATTAATAAGCTGGTTCCTGAGAGTCTAGCAGCTAAAAAGCTGATGTAGATCAGGCCGAGAATCGTCCGAGGGAAAGCGAAATATGATGACGCCCGTTTGAGCTTAAGACATTTCAAAAGTTAAAACAATTTTGGAAGAGGAAGCGAACGAATTCCAATCACGTACGCTGTCGTAACAGGCACAAGCAAAGTCAAGCAAAAGCCTTGGTGCTGTCGGCCATTCTCAAATTAATACGTGGATACCTCGCTCTAATTTTATTTGCAGTAACAATTATACCCTTGTAACAGCAGGATATTGTAAATCAGAACTTAGATATCTGAGGCACTGATATTGCCTTCTTTCTCACGGTCTTGTGAAACCAATATTCCGACATAGTTTCGGCAGAAGCTGGTATATGAGGCTTTTTCATACTCCGAGAACATCTTTCCTTTTAACTAGGCGGCTTTGAAAACACAATTCTTGCTCGGGTGTTCTTTTTACTCCAGGAAAGAACTTGAGAGCGCCCTCTAGAGCCTTTTTGAATTCCTCTCTGCCTCTCTGTCCATAAAAGTACCACATGGAATCAAAACATCTACGAAAAATTTCAATGGCTTCTCCTTGCTGATCGCTCAGCTCCTATTACCTGCGGTCGGTGACGTCAGGTGTTGTTGTGTGTTATGCAATCACTGCTGCATCCAGATTTTGGATGTGACACACGATTTGCTGAATGGTTTTCTGTCAGGCCTTTCTTTCTCTTCTCCCCCCCTCCTCCCCCCATCCAAAGTTTCCTCTCCCCTAGTCCCTTAGGAAGGCCTGATATTCAGGTTAACAACAACAGATCTAGGTACGAGATAATAAGTGCTATCCAAAAAGAAATCTGTCAAGTTTTGTAGTAAATCCATCGCACTTTGTAATACTTGAAAAAATCCCAAAAAGGTTATTACAAAGTCTGATGAATTATTACAAATTGCTATAGCTTAGTTTAGCGCGATGGACAGCCGGTTATTACAAATTGCAACAGCTTTTTCATTACAGATTGCGACAGGTATGAGAAAGTGCGATGGACTAACTACAAATTGCGACAACTTTTACAAAGTGCGACGATTATTCCAAATTGCGACAGCACAATATCGATGACACACTTCGACCTTTTTTTTTAGCGTTAGCTCCTGATGCAAAAGCCCCTTGACACTGAATAAAGGGAGCATAAAATATAAATTACGTACAGAATCATCAATTAAAGTGAAGTCATGAACTCATTACTTGTTGAATTTAAGAGAATATGAAAGTGTACCCAGCATAGCAGTTGCTATGGTTATTAGTAACGTCATGCCAGCCGTTCAAAGCTTTTGAACATTTCAAATTAAAATTACAATAGATAAAAGAAAAAAGTCTGCTCAACTGGTCCAGTTCGTTCTTAGAATCCCTAAAGATTTTACTCCTTAAAACTTGAGAGAACGGTTTTACTAACGTGGCCAGCATCTATGAAATTTTATTTGAACAAAAAGAAGTGTGGAATTCGGGAAAATTGTGCTTATGGAATCCGGAATGCTTGACTTTGGATCAATCCAGAATCCATTGATGATTGGAATCCGGAATCTATTATCTACTGATATGATAAGGAGCCCGGGATCTAGTACCTGGAATCCGGAAACAATGGCGTGGAATCCAAAATCCAAGACTTTCTTGGATTCCCTTACATGGTGCGACAAGAAAAGAGTTCAACTCCCACAAGATTTGTTTGGAATACCAACATAGCCGCCGCTCCATAATTGGCTTTCGGAAAACTAATATGGCCACCGTTTCATGGTTTTGGAAGACCAATATGGCCACAGCTTCATCGGTTTGGAATATTAATATGGCCGCCATTTCATGGGTTTGGAAAACCAATATGGCCGCCATTTCATTGTTTTGGAACACCAATATGGCCGCCATGATATCATGTAAAAACACTGTATTGGGTATGCTAACTTTCACCCCTTACATCTTACAAACTACTTGGTATGCCGAAAAGAGTACCGTAGGTCTAGTTCATACATTTATATATCATCAAAATGATGACAAAAACAAACAAACAGGTGTCAAGCGTTATCCAGAGCTGATCCTTGAGTGTATTGTTGCCCTCAGGGCAAACTGTCAACAACCTGATCCAGATGATCCTGATGGCAAAGAATATCCCAGTTGTCAGAAAATAGCTTTTCCCAATAGAATATAGAGTCTGTACTTGAAATAAATCGAAGTTAATTTTCGGATTGCACCCAAAAGCTTCAAAAAGTCTTAAGAAACAATGCGTTAAAGCAAACTTAAATATTAACAGCTTTCCAAAAAAATTTGTGGAGATATATATAGGACTAGCTGACGTTAGATTGGATTGACATTCTGTCGCTGAAAGATCTTTCATTGCTTTTAGAAATAGTATTAGAAAGCAGGACTTGTCAGGTTTACTATGATTAACTACTACTACCAGTCTATCGCATTGTAAATGGTTTTATCTTTTATCTTATTTGTGAAATTTTCTAGTCCGTTTTGTAAATAGTTTTTACATTTTATCGTTTCAATTACTTATATTGTATATACTTTAGTTATAACTATCTATTCATTTTTAAATTCTTTTTTTAATGTGTAATACCTGCAAACTAGCTAGTAAGTTTTCTCACAAATAGCTAAGCGTATTTTACACAATAAACTTGATTTGACAAAAGGAAATACACTGTCAACACAACAAAAAAACCCACATAGAATTTGTTTGCTCTTAAGTCACAGTGTGTAACGTGTAGTCAGCCTAAAGATTCGGAAGAGTTCTTGAAGAGTTCTTGAAAAATGGTTAAAACGCTGAACAAGATTAATAACTAGAAATTTCGCTTCGAATATTATTTATTAGGACGATCATCATTTTTAGGCGCGGTTATTATAATCAACATGCAGATTCGCCATTTAAATCTAAAAGTGAGATTACTTAAATGTTTTTTTTTTTTACCTCCTTTTGTACTTTGTTATGGAGTTGACCACCTTTGAAAGAAGTCCTTTTCCCTTTCACTGTATCTTATCCTGGTTCAACTTATCTATTTCGCTGAATATGAACTTTCGAAAGTCATTTCTAGCCTGGAAACTGATAGTATCGAACATGTTAAGCTGCCCAGTTAGTTTCTGACCACATCGCGTGGTGAACAAAACTTTTCAGAATCGTTATAGATTGGATTCATTTGCATCATAAGAGTAAGGCCATCTCACTTGTCTTAACCCTCGGACGTACAAAGGAAGTGGGGGATGGATGCCACCCCCTCTGAGTTTTTTCCTAGGCGATCAAACATCAGTATCTTTCGTTTTCAGTAGCTGTTTGTTTATCCCTGGTGCTCATTTTGAGGCAAGTTTGGTGATATTCAGTTACTTTGGTTTCGAGATATGACGTCAAAAGCATTTGTATTTTATTTTTTCTCCACCTAGCATTAATTACAAACACTATTAATCACAGAAAATGAAACAATACTAAGCAGAAGAGGGGCACATCCAGTTAGACTGATATTGTGCCGCTTAGTAAAATTGTATATTATGACAAAGAAAAATATATACAGTAAAGATGCATGTATAATAGTTAAGACAGAAAAACAGATCTATGTAACAATTCTTCCACGAGTACGCGTTGGTTATGAGGCGGCTATAATCATCTCCTATCCAACAAGCGCGAGTGGAATAATTGTTTTGTTAAAAACGCCCACAAAATATCGAGAATTCTTCCCGACTGTGTTTGTAAAAACAACCGATTTCAGCTTGTTTTTAATTTTGAGCAGACGCGTACAGTTACCATAATTGGAGAGCATGGCACAATGGCCAGTTATATAACATGATGGCTAAGCCAATCAGAGCTCTAGAATTGCATTATTCAATTCAGTTTTTAATAAATATATATATATAATACTAGTACTACTGAGCAGCATAATAACTTGTCAGTGCACATTTAAATTTTTTTCGAAGATTTTTGACTAATGGACAAAGGAATATTGTTCTAAAAATATTTACCATTTATACTTGGAGAAAATCTCCTTAGCTTTGTACGGGAAGATTCAATAACTAGATGATCTGATAATGCACTAGGAATGATAAGTATATTGCTCAGCGCGTAAGGTCAGAGAAAAACTCAGAATTTTATCATCATGAAAGTACTCATAAAACAACAAACACGTGCTAAGTTGAACTATATCAGGAAGTTTCAATAAACGCAGAGCTGCGTAATGAGGAGTTATTGGTTCTATAAAGGGAATATCATTAATTTTATAAGTAATTGGTAACAGGACTGAGTGGAGTCCAATTCGGTCTGTAATCATACGAGTGATTAACAACGCGGGAGTCCGATTTGTTTAATCACGAGTATGATTACAGACTGAATTGGACGACACGAAGTTCTGTTACCAATTAATCATAACAAAATTTGTGATATATAAGGCCCTTTTTTAAAATCAAAACAGAAGAATTTCCAATTTTTTCTGGCTAGTAGTGAAAAAAAGCCATTTAAGCGCGCGCATAATGGCGCGTACTGTCCAATTACTTAGGCATCACGCGTACTGTCCTATTAAATTGTCCAATTAGTATAGGTAATAGCATGATTTGAAATGATATTTGGCATAAATACCACAAGTGATATTTCGAAATTGTTATACGTAATTTCACGAGCCGTTAGGCGAGTGAAATTTGAGACAATTTTGAAATATCACAAGTGGTATTTATGCCACATATCACGTACAAATCATGCTATTATTTGTTTATACTACTACCCACAAAAGGTTTGTAATTTTCACATGTAGGTATTTCAAATTAAGCCGAAATACCACTGCTCTAAGCCAATCAAATTGCAGAAATTTCTCATGTAGTAGTATAAAGGCTGAAATCAGGGCATTTGATGGCCAATCAGATTTGAGAATTTTGTTATAGTTATGATTAACAGCTTTATTTTGTAATTTTACAACCTTTGATAGAGGAGTATCATAATTGCTTCCCCACAAAAGACAGTCACAGGAGAGGTAAGGATATATCAGTGAATAATAAATAGAGACAAGTGATTGGGACTTCCAGGTAACGCTTTAACCTGGTTATAATATTCACATTTTTACTTATCTTACAACTTATGTAATCAATATGATGGTTCCAACTTAAGTGACTGTCAAAAAATACACCAAAGTAGTTAACACTTTATGATTGCTGTAAGATTTGGTCAGCTAGTATTAACGGAGAGTAAAGATTATAGTTTACTTTCTGTCGAGGTTGAAAAATAACAGACTAAGTTTTACTTATTTAAAGTCAGTTTATTACAATAAAGCCTGTAAAAAATATCGTTTAAATGGTCATTTATTTCACTTAATAATTTATCAAGATCGTTTCAAGATGCAGTTAGTGATGTATCATCCGCATATAATCTAACCGAAAAGTAAGCAAAAGTATAAGGGGGCCTAGTATAGATCCTTGAGGAACCCCTTAAGAGATTTCATGCAGATCGGACATAACCCCAATTATGTAGACCTTTAGTTTCCTTTTGTTTAGATATGATCGAAACCAGGCAAACTGTCAACAACCTAATGCAAATGATCGTGATGGCAAAGAATATTCCGGTTGTCAGAAAATAGCTTTTCCCAGTAGAAAACATAAAGTCTGTACTTGAAATAAATCGAGGTAAATTTTCGGACTGCACCCAACAACTCCAAAAAGTCTGAAGAAATCGCGACATCATCATCCATGCCATAAATATGCAAAGTAAGTTGCAAAGTGTTAGCAACAAACTTTACGAAGAAAGCCAAGAACAGAAGAAATATGTTCAATTTAAAGAAGGTTAAAACGATCGGGGAATACTTCTTTCGAAAATGGTTGACTTGAGTGAAATTGAGAATACCAATGAAAATGACTTGAGTCCCTTCAGAAATCATAAACGCCATAAGCAAAGAAATTTCTTCACTCGAGTCACTTTTAAGTATAATCATGAGAAGATAACGTAAAATGGATATTCCATACAAGACCAAAAGGCTCCAAAAGGATGAGAGATGAACAAGAGATTCTAGGATAGTGCAATAGCCAAGAAATGAGGGGACTTTCGAGAGTGCGGCGATCAGCAATCCAGTGTTTACTATCTGCGAAATCACCCAGGCGAATTCCAGTTCTTGAGAATAACGGTATGTGGTTATATTGGAGGACTGGTAACTACTTTTTCGAGCAATGATCGTCGCCTCAAATACTCGGATGGAGTACAGGACTAAGCCAATCATCTGCCAGGTTAGAAACAGAATGTAGCTTACGCAGCCGATTGCCCTCACAGGGGTGGAGCTGAGCGCTGGCCACCTTTCTAATGAGGAACGATGGCGATCATCCGGGGATTTGTCTCTCCTGGCTTTAATGTCGATGTAGGGAATGTCAGTAGCAACGCGAGCCTGATATGCCATCTACATGAATAGAACAAAAGGAAGTACACTGTCAACGTCAACAAAAAACCACGCAGAGTTTGCTTTCTCTCGCTTTATAATTAATGTACAACTTTTTAAGGTAAGTCAGGCTAAAGATTCGGAAGAGTTCTTGAACAATGGTTTAAAACGCTGAACAAGATTAAAAAACTAAATACAGTGAAACCTCTATTAAGCGGACCCCCAATTAAGCGGACACCCTCTATTAAGCGGACACGCTCGGTCCCGAAATTAACGTCCTATATTTCTTTTTATAACGAACCCCTATTAAGCGGACGCGGACAATAAAATATATTGTATTTGGCAAATTTCTATTGTTAAAAACCTCTATTAAGCAAACACCGGACTGAATTGACAATAGTAGTATTGGATTACGTCCTAGAAGTAGGTACTGTAGTCGATTAATAAAGATAAATCAATTCATTTAGCTGTCAATAAACTGTAGATTAGACCGATATCCGGCCGTATGACTGTCATCCGCGATCAAAGTTCACCTAAAAGTCTTGCACCAAGTACAGCACAGCTGTAACAAACATTGCACAATTTTTACAAACCTCTATCAAACGGACACCCTTTATTAAGTAGACACTTCGGAAGGTCCCGAAGGTGTCCTCTTAATAGATGTTTCACTGTAATAAACTAAGATTAACCCTGAAAACTGTTAACGTACGAGGGGTCATTAAATGGAAATTTCACAAAGAATATAAATAATTAAGACGATCATCATTTTTAGGTACGGGTATTATAATCAACATGCAGAGTCGCAGTTTAATTCTAAAAGTGAGATTACTTAAATGTTTCTACCTCCTTTCCTACTCTTTCTTATTTATGGAGTTGCCCACCTTTGAAATAAGTACTTTTCCACTCAGTCTACTTCTTTTCACTGCATCTTCTCCTTGTTCAACTAATCTATTTCGCTGAAAATGAACTTACGAAAGTCGTTTTTTACAGTTTCTAGCTTGGAAAGCTGATATCATCGAACTTGTTTGGCGGCCTTACTTTCTAACCACATCACGTGATAAACGAAACGTTTCAGAATCGTTTTATATTGGATTCATTTGCATCATAAGCGTATGACGATCTCAGTTGTCTTAACACGGACCTGCAAAGGAAGGGGGAGGGGTGGATGCTGTGATTTTTTTTTCTAGACGATCAAACATCAGCATCTAACGTTTGTAGCTGTCTCTTTATCTCTCGAGCGCATTTTGAGGCAAGTTTGGTGATGATCAGTTCTTATGGTTTCGAGGTATCACGACACAGCTTGTCAAGCCATTGTTGACTGACAATGCATATTTTTTTTCAACTTGTTTCAACAATTAAAGTAAAGTTTGTGGATAAAATGAAGAAAAGTACTTCTTTGTGTGTTGTTCAGTGATATACGCCCAGTTTTCACAAGCAAGAAAATTGCCGACGACATCAGAGTAGCTGAAGTCAAACCACCGTTAATAAATCAACAATGCGTTGTTTACAAATTCAAATGTGATCTGTGTGATGCGGATTATGTTGGTTATACTCGCCGACACCTTTTCCAACGCATTGATGAACACAAGCACTCAGCTATTGGAAAACACCTGCGTGAATCTCACAATCAGAACAACAAAGACCTCACTGAACAATTCACTATGCTGAAGAAATGTCGTGGGAAATTTGAATGCTTGATCTACGAAATGCTTTTTATCCAGGAAAAGAAACCCAAACTGAACACTTAATCAGACTCAATAAAAGCCAAACTATTTAGTACCTAATTAACACTCACTACATTCCACATTGTAGTTTTTAATCACGTGCAACGAGACTTCACAAGTATTCTTAATATATATATAAAGAACTTTTAACAATCTAACTTTTTAGAATTTGAAAATGATGAGCGAGTCATCGAAACGTCATTCAAAATGTTTATCGTTGATTTTTATTCTTAAATATTTTACATGTCCAGCTTAAAACAAAAATAAATTCTCTCCATTTTCACCTGATTTCTAATCCTTGGTAAAATCCAGGACAGCGACCATTTTTTGGTGACGTCACAGACCTCCATCAGCGCCACCACCAATGAAATACTCCTCATCGTATCGAGAAAGGCTTCCACTTAAGGTAAAATCTTTTCGAAATACTGCAACATATCAAAAACTCAAGGGAGGGGTTCCATCAACAACCGGCCGCACCCTTGTACCACGGTAGGAGATATGACTTTGCGTGTACGTCCAATGGTTACGACTTTATCAACCCCCGCCTAAACTAGTATTTGACTAACCATTCTTTCCTGGTTCTTCTTCTACTGCTCCTTCTTCTATATTGATCCCATCCCTTCCTCTTTTGAAGCAAAGGGACTGGGTTCAAATTCACTCCAACCAAAACGAGACTCGCCTTCTTATTTCACGAACCGATAATCAACTCCCTCCCTCTCACAGTTACCGCACAATCCACTTTATTTCCACTCATCCCATCCCTAACATTTTTCCGACCACCCTGCCCCTAGCCTCGCGAGGTTCTGCGATACACGTATTTCTAATTATTTAGATTAGATTTTGTTTTTGAACAATGCAAGTGATAAACAGCTCGCTGTGCCGTGTTCGTTACAGCGTCCCCAAGAGAACAGCCCCGTGGTGCAATGCGAAACGAAATTGACCCAGTCCAACACACAACTCTACAAATTTTATATCACTTTACATTGTTTATTCAAATTGTTAAGTAAAAAGTTTACTACCTTTCATTAAAGCACTAGTTTTAAACTCGTCGCATTAAGGACTGGTTTAAGCGAACATGGTAACTTTCAAGAATGTTCTTGTGGTCATTAAAAAGTTTTTCCCAAAAGAAATCCATAGTTTTATAGTGAAATGAACACTCAGCTGACTTTCTTAACAAATCGGCAACAACACGGAAGTTCGTCGATTTTCCGATCTTTAACTTATTAAAGTCGTCGGCGAATAAGGCAAGCTGCATTATTGCTAGGCAAAAGTCAATGACACACTGCACTAGAATAACTATGAATGTAATTTTCACAAGCACTAAAAACAAATCTTGGATTTCGCTGCGTTAAAGAATTAAGCTGACAATAATTAACAATCCCCACGATCAGGAATTTGAAAATGCAGCTGAGAATGAAAAATAATGTCAAAACACCAGTCATTAGATTCTTTGATAATGCAAGAAGTATCACATATCTAACGAGACCCATGATCATCAACAAAAGTAGGAGAGTCCAAATTGCTGGTAGGGTTTTAAGCTTGTGTAAAGTGGCCACATAACCAAGGAAATCAGGCAATTTCTGTATTGCAAGAACAATGAAAATCATTTGAACCAGTCGCGTGATATACCACGCCAATTCTAGTTCTTTGGAGAAGGAAAACGTATCGATGTCGCCACAATGGAATGATTCCAGTTTGTCGCCGGCGGAGCATTCAACTGCGCAGACCGTGTACAAAACACTTCCAGCAAATTCCCAAAGTAAAAAAACACTGTAACTCACAGCGGCAAATGCGCTGAGGAAAACTTTTCTTTTTCTTGCATTCTTCCGGCTCTTCAGCTCAACCATGTCAACGAGGCTTGCAAATTCATCGGAATTTTCTGCAGAATCGATTCCGCCCATAGTCTCCATCGTTTTGACTTATTCTAAAAAAGTGGGAGGAAATTTTTCTTTAATAGCTTTACTTCGAAATGGTCCAAAACTTAACTTATTTGCGTCAGGAAACGTTTGCTATCATGGTGTAGGAGTTCTGAGTCTGCATGTTGGGGTGGTTATATTATTGTTAGGCAATCGGCGAAAAGGTGAAACTTTCGAAGGAAAAACAAGGTATGAGTTTTGGATATGAGCTATCCCAAATAGTATAGTTCGTTTGCATCCACGTGTTTAGCGACTATGCTGAAATTTATCGGAAGAAAGGGAAGTTTTAAATTGAGAAGAGAATCGAATTCCCACAGGATTTTTTATGTACACGAACATGGCCTCTGTTCCAATGTTTTGCACACTAATATGACCACCGTGACGTCACGTGAAAACGATCCACAGTCATTTTTTCAGGTGTGGGCCTAGTAGGGTATCAAGTTTCGGCTTTTGCTTCAATCTTAAATGGCTGCACGGTTTAGAACCTACAATGCAAGCGTACCGCCATTTCTGGTTCTTGTAATAGTAGTGTGACGATAGTCTGAAAATCCTCGATTAGATCGTGAAACGTGAAAAAAACAAAATTCGCAGGTAATTCTTAGTGAAAGTTTTAGCGCAAAGATGTATTTTTCCATCGAAGAGAAATCGCATTAGTGCGTGATTTAAAACTTCTCTTGGCCCGTCCGTAATCTTCATCCTTAGATAGCGTGATTTCACCGCAAACATGATCAGATCAGAAAATCTCGTTCAATACCGCAGCTGTCCTGTTTATCAAAACCGTCGATTTTTCATCCATCTTGTGAAGCCTCCTCTCTCGTTATGATCTGCTCTGCGAAGCGATGAGACGCGATAACGCACAGACCATGACAAAAATTTGTAAGGTCGGGTCAATTCACTTCAATGTTGTCTGTTTGTTGAGTTAATTAGCATGGCGCGTATTAAGATGAATTCAAACCGCAAAAGCCTCTGTTTCCGTGCCACAATGTTTGGTTTGCAGAGTTTTCGGAAGGAAAAGTGATGATTCAAGTTTTCTTCAATAAAAGCACTCCCTCTGTTCACATCCTCTTGGCTGGTTTCATATGATACTTCACCTATGCTACTGGTGTACGTGAATTCCTTTATCTCAGCAACGGGTTGCTGAATTCTTTTCCGGCTCAGCTAGTACCAATGGTCTGTGTGGTATCCAGGTTTCAGTACCGATCTTAGAGCATTTTCTTCAGCTTGTAATTAATAACAATTAAATTCATATTCTATTTCTGACACGCGCCAGGCTCATTAGCGCTATAGAAGCGATATCTGTTACGAAAATGCGCTGTTTTCGCAAGATCAACTCGTCACTTTCAGACAAGTTTAGGCTGTGTTGATCTTCCTACGTTCTGAGGGTACCTAACATACGAATTTACCCGTTTCTGCATGCGCGCCGGTCGTTTATATACAGCGATTTGACAAGCCAGATAGTTTTTCAGTTGGCTCTTTGTGGGGTGTCTAGAAAACGACGACCTAGAAAACGAAGACCTACGACCTAGAAAACGACGACCTAGAAAACGACGACCTAGAAAACAATGACCTAGAAAACGACGACCTAGAAAACGACGACCTAGAAAACGACGACCTAGAAAACGACGACCTAGAAAACAACGACCTAGAAAACAACGACCTAGAAAACGACGACCTAGAAAACGACGACCTAAAAAAAACCGCAATGAGTGGGGGGCGCTTAATAGAAGTGTGAGAAATGCCCCATCCCCGGACAAAACCAAAATAGCATATTCATAGCAAATCTCAGTGTAATCTTATCAAACGTGCCAAACACCCACGCAAATCGCTCATAGCCGCTAGTTACCCGGGGCTGGTTATAAGTAATGCTAAGGTCAAAAGGTCTAATTTGCACGTGCAGCACACTTTTTTGCACATCGAAGTACGTGCAGACGATTCTCTCAGAACCAAAATTTCTTGGATGCATTTTGGGCACTTTCCATTCACCCAAAACTTAAGAAACTTTGGAAACAGTTGGTACAGTATTTTCCCAGAAAAGTTCCCAGACTTCCGGGAACGTTTCCGAAATGCGAACCATTCAACCAGAAATTTTAGACATTCGGGAGCAAATTTGAATGCGGAAAGAAAACTTCCCGATGATAATTTTCGAGAATTTGCGTATATATTGCGAAATGCTGTTCCATACGGTACTGCATGGAAGTTGCCGAAAATTTAAACCAGACGTTTTGATTGAAATGGAATGGCGCCCATGCAAAGGTAAACAAATTTGTTACCAATTGTGCTCCCTTTGCGAGAGCGCGTGAGAGTTCCACTGAAAAAGTTTCTCAAGTCAAATTTTCCTTTAGTATGGTCAATGAAGTCATGATTCAACCTGACTGACTACTGGAAGCAAAAGCTTTGCTTTGACCTATTTATTATCCTGATATCAATTTAAACAAATTTCCATCAAATCTAAATGACCTAAATAATATACACTGCTTCACTGGTGCGTCGTTTATAGCGGTAAGTTCAAGCCCACATAAATCAAACAGGAAATAAATCAGACGTGCCGTTTTTGTGTTCACAGCTCAATACCGTAAACAAACAGTTTATATTTTCAAAATAAAGAAAGAAGGGCTTCAACATTTTCCAGTACCTTTCCATACATGAAACGGCAGTATACCGGTAACGAGAATTGTGAAATATTATGTGGGACACAATGAAGGTTGACAGGTTGACATGTCATCAGATTTGAACTGTATTTAAACTGTAAGATTTGAATCGTATCATCCTAGGAGTTTCTCTTTCCTCACAGGTCCGATAGCGTGGTATATATGCAGTGAGATCTCCGGTAGAACTTTTGAATTGTTCAGAAATAAATTATTACATCATGTGAAATAGAGACAACGCCGCAGAGCAAAATTAAAAATTTCACTTCGGTTCATCTTTAATTCTTCCGTCACTTTCACGCAATGCACAATGCAATGTCCAAGACAAAACAATAGCTCCTGCGACGACACTAGGCACTCTGTAACTGCTGTTTAAAAATGCGAGAGACAGTTTTATAAACCGCGTTATGAAAATAACGCAAGAACAATAGATGTAGGTATCTCGCGGGGTACATGTAACGAAGGTTTACGTTAATGAATAAATCAATGGAGCTTTTCCGCCTAAACGTGAAAATTTCCCAAATTTTGACTTTTAGAAATACTTCGTTCCCCAAACCTCTTTTTATTAACACACTCCGGGATCGCTCATGAAACTAACCCGATATACTTTTAATAAGTAAACACCAAGAGAGGTTATCCTCTCTTGGTAAACACTTTATTGTCCACCACCCCAGCCAGTTCTAGAGGGGGAGGGAGTTTCCTTAGGAACTGGTTAGCTCAAATGACCACCAAGCTTTAATAATTATTCGATCTAAAAGAAATACATTTATAATTCGCAATCAGAACAAACACAAATCGTCTTAATCTAGTATCTAAATTCAGAAAACTTCAATGTTAACTTACGTTTGTGGCGGGTCGTTACAACAATCGCACTTTACAGGTTAGCAAATTCTTTTAACAGATTCTTTAGGTAAGCGGATTTATAGGCAGACCTTGTACCTTGCATTTCCGTTTCCACCGTTTTATTCCTTGGCTTCATACCCTTAGCCGCGCGGTACAAATAATATTTACTATTTTTCTGTAATTTTCCTTCTTCGCCCACCTCTCACCCCTTGTAATTCCCTCCTATCGTCCTCTTATTTCCCGCCCTCTGTACCCCTCTAACCCCTTCATCCTTCGAGCTACCCCATCACTTTCGTCGCTTTCTAGGTCGTCGTTTTCTAGGTCGTTGTTTTCTAGGTCGTCGTTTTCTAGGTCGTCGTTTTCTAGGTCGTTGTTTTCTAGGTCGTCGTTTTCTAGGTCGTCGTTTTCTAGGTCGTTGTTTTCTAGGTCGTCGTTTTCTAGGTCGTCGTTTTCTAGGTCGTCGTTTTCTAGGTCGTCGTTTTCTAGGTCGTAGGTCTTCGTTTTCTAGGTCGTCGTTTTCTAGACACCCGCTCTTTGTGGGTGGTCAAACAGTGAATTGAGGTCAAATGTTCAAGTCCTTTTCAAGAAGAAAAAAAAGTGATTATTCCCTGATCGGCTTTGTCTTGTTTATCACAGGTGTAGCCTTGTGTGTTTCCGTCAAGAGCCTCGCTTGGCGTCCATTGATGAGAAAACAAGCGATGCGCGTTTCATATTCTTTACTTAGTGGCACGCGCCGAGTTATTGTTTACTTTTCCTCGCTTATTACCATTTGTTAAAGGCAAACCACAGTATTTAGTTTGGTTTTTCCTGTAAACATTTCAGTTCCTTTCGTCTCATTGTCACATGCCGCTTACGGATTGTAAGTAAAAACATATTAAAATCCCAGACAATGATTGCGTTTCGGCACAGGTATCTAGGAATTGTCTGAGATCTGCAGGTGGTGGATTTTAGATATTGAAATTGCGCGTAGCCGATTTCCATTTTCTTTAATTCCTTGAGCCCTTAAAGAAGTTCAATACTGCTCTTTATTAAATTTGTCTGATGTCAAAAATTTCTGTCCCTTAAATCAATGATCGGCAGCTTTCAGAGATTATCTTTAGAAGCGCTGATCATCCTTCGGGTTAATTTGCGCGATAAACCCTTTGCGAGGAACCAACTTGACGAAACACGGTATCTTTACAAGTGATCTCCTGAGCAGTCTGCTCTTGAAAAGATTTTGCAGGGCTGAGAAATTTGTTCTTCTTTTAGAAATTGTTTACTCTTCACTTGGTCTCGGCCAATCAACACCATTATTATAAAAGCGATAAGTGTACCCATGGGTATCATGTTGCGTCACTAATTAAACCACGCATGCTCATTAGCATTACCGCTCTGTCTCGGGCTTCTCACATCAGTCAGAATTGAATGATTTGCAAGTGTGTTGAGCTCGCATCGGATCGGCGCGCAGGGCGGCCGTTCATGTCGCACGCAGACGAGGAGGAAATTTCGGCCGCGCACTCGAAGGCTTCACAAAATTCTTGATAGAGACTCTAGCAATGGCCTCGGGCCGACTCGTGAAAAACGTGTTTTTCGCTGCGTTATGCCACTTCATTCATGTGCAGGTACGGTCAGACCTTGTGCTAAGTGGTGAATTCTAGTGTTTTGGTCAGGTGTATGGCTGTATCCTAAATTTTTACCCTTCTTCGCTCCGCAGATTATAAGTCTAACTTTTTTTTATTTTCCGCAGACTATCATCGGTTCAGGATCGTTCGAAATACATTTGGTTTCGTTAAAAAACATTGAAGGTGAGAAATTGGACGGTGGATGTTGTGATGGGAGTCGCACAATATATCGTGGACAAAGTGTGTGCCTGGACGAGTGAGATACATTCTTCAAAGCTTGTCTCAAGCAATACACGTCCTATGTTTCGTCGGTGTCAGGTCCATGTACATTTGGTGAATCTACAACTGCTGTTCTTGGAGGAAGTTCGATCACCTTTACGAACACTTCATCGTCGAATAATGGTTTTCGCAACCCGATTTCTATTCGCTTCACTTTTTCATGGCTGGTAAGTTACCATGGTTTATGTTCTTAAACTTTTTCTTAAAAAATCAAAGATTTGCCATCGGTCTGTTAGAGCAGGTCCGTTATTTTTAAAAATCTTAGAAAATTCAGCGTAATAATTTGGATTAAATTTATGCGGACGTTAACGCAGATGGGCTATATTTTTCAATAATAAAATTTTAATGTAACGGCATCTAACAGCCGTTTTTAACCCGAAAAAAAGCAGCTCAGTTAAAAAAGTGGTCTAAAGGATTTTTAGAAAGATAGATTTTTTACATTTGAGCCACTGCTGTTAGCGCGAGCTTAAACGCACATTTTACTCGAAAGTTTGCATTTCAAGAAATAAATTTCTCTCATTGGCTCTCGGAAGCTAGTGGCAGAAGCACGTTCATTTTACAGAATCGACAACCACGTCGAAACTAAAAATCTCCATAAACACAGCTGCAGCTATCTAAACAGGCAGCATTAAAGCTAAAACCTGACCTGCAGATATCTCGTTGGAGTGCATCGCCTCGTATATTTTTCAACGTTGTTTATCGTAACTTGTAGTATAGTTTCGGGGGCCACGTGTCTTCCGTTTGACAGCCTTTTGTGCGAATTATGTTAATTAATAGGAGTTACGATTTATTTGCAACACAATGATTACACTGACTGGAAAAAGAAAAATCAAAGAATTGACCTTGAAGCCGCATGGCATAAAAGCGATTCATTCAATACGAAACCGAAGTGTTTCGAAATTCCCATGTTGTCACTTTCACGTGTGTAGATTTCAGGAATAAACGAAACCCTATACCGTTTACATAGAAATT